>VZRN01004004.1:390105-408856 GCA_013397935.1 Dasyornis broadbenti | reverse complement strand
AAAAAAAAAAAAAAGTATGAAATCCTGTAAAAATATATGTGGAGTCCTGCTAAAGGGGTGTTAAAACACCCCAATAATGGTATAATTCATTGCCTTCAGAGTAAACCTTGGATATGGCGTACCGTATACGAAATAAGGCCCTTTCCCTCTCAGGCTGCTGCAGAAATGCATTTCCTTCTGGTTTTGTTTTCTTTCTTCCTTAGGAACTGGTGTTTGTTAAGTCCCTGCACGACTAATTCCTGCTCTCCAGGGAATTCAGCTGCACAACACTTCCTTGTGCAGCATTCCCAACCTGGCAGGATGCTCTGGAATGTGACAGCACTCGGAGATGTGTGCGTGGCCACTGCGACGGGAACTCCGAGGCAGCAGCACAAAAAGCTGTGTGCTCCCCTGAAGAACTGAATTAGTCATTGCATTTGAATTATTCACGTGGAAAAGGATGCACTGGGTAGCTTTTAATCTAATTAGGCTATTAGCTAGTAGTGGGAGATGAACACGTCGAAACAGGAGGCGAGTCTTGTGTTTCACTCAGGGTACCAGTCTGGCAGGGAATGCACCAGGGCTGGTGCTTCCCACGCCCGTTCAAACAGGGTAATCTTAAACCAAAAAACAAACCTGGAGGTTAAGCTACACCGTGTGGAATTTCGACATATGTTGTAAAATTGAGTGAAAAACCTTATAGAAGGAGAAATTTGTCTCTAAATAGAGGATGTCAATATATATATAAGGAAAATCTATAGAATATATATATAAATGTGTTTATGCACTGCCTGAAAACATGTCCTTTAAATAGTGCAGTTATCAGCTCTCACAGGATAAAAATAATACCTGCTTCAAAACAATACACCTGCTTGAAAATTTTGTAATAATTAGAATAATGAGGCTATATTTTAATTTTGCTGAATAATTGGGAATTGATGGAAAGATTTATTTTACAGAACAAAAGCATTTAAGCAGGGCTTAATATTACTGTTACGCGTCAGTGATAGTAACACTGGGACTTCAGTCTGCATTGCTACAATGATTAATTAAAGGCCTTGTTCAGGATGAGTGAACATCATTATTGTTTTTAAATAGGAAAGGCAGATAACCATTACTGATTACTCCTCAATTCCCAGTCTCACTTGTTAAGGACTAAAGAATACTAAAGTAGGTTGTATAGTTTTCATGAAGCTATAAACGGAGCCAAGAATAATAATATTAATATGCAACCCATACAAAGGTAAAGAGTGAGAGCTGGATGAGCTTAAAAATTAAAGCTACAAAAATGCTGCACTGCTGTAAGTGCAAACATTGCTGCCATTTTTAGTAATAAGATAGAAGAAATGTAGGCTAGAGCTTCCTTTTAAACAATTTTTGGTAATTGCAGAATTTTTAGAAGGCATTCTGGCATGCAGCAGCATTACCAGTCCAGAGTATGTAAATAAACTGCCTTGCCATAAGAAAACATGGAGAAGGAGCGGGTAGTCCTGTCAGTAAGAATACAGAAATACAAACCTGGCTGCTAATTAACTGACAATTAGAATTTACACATGTTGTTAAAACAAAATTCACTGAGAAGTGCTGCTGTTGACTTGGCTGAAATCAGGAATTACAGCCATAAGCCACAGTAAGGCTTCCAGTGAGCAAAATAATTTTTAGGATGGATTTCTAGGGAGACATGAAAGCAGAACTCCGAAATTTTAGTGTAGGTTCATCTTGCATGTCCTAGTGGTTGGCTTTGGTTTCCAGGTAAGAGAACAGAGAGTAGATTTCTTAGCTCAGTCAGCTGTACAAGCAGGTGCAAACTGTGCTGGACTTACAGCACAGCAAGAATTGTGCGTGCTACACACAGAGCTTTTAATCCCATGATGCCCAGGATGGAGTTAAAAACTCCGGGAATTATTGTCGAAGTACCTCCAAAATTGAAGGGAATAGAAATGAATGGTGGGGAATAGGCTTGAAATCAGCCACGACAAAACAGATTTAACTGTTAGAGAACTTTGACAGCTGGGAAAATGTACATTCTTTGTTGTGAGAGGCTTCATACTTCATTTTTTCTACTGAAAAGGTGCTCAGGCCTTGGCAGGGGCTGTCCAGGGAGCTTTGGAGTCCCCATCCCTGCAGGTGCCCAAGGAAGGCCTGGCCGTGGCACTCAGGGCTCTGGGCTGGGGACAAGGTGGGCATCGGGCACGGCTTGGACTCCACAGCCTGGGAGGGCTTTTGCAGCCTTAAGGGTTCTGCACAAGTCCATAGGGTCTGGCTCAGAATCCATGGACTCACCTGCTTTCCTGAAGAAGGCATTTATTACCTTCTTTCAGGGGAGAAATAAGGAACAGGTGTAAGTCTGAGCTTAGTAAGAGCATCACACAGCTTAAATGTGGTCAGAAAGGAAGAATTGTGTCAATTCTCTGTGCTCTTCTCTGGCAGTTGTCTGGCAGCAGCTCTCACAAGCTCATTGTTCAGGCTGTCAGCCCCCAGGAGTGCTGACTCAGCAATGCCATGCAGTATATTAGGAAGGGCGTGTCCTGCTGCATCCACTCACCTGAGTCTTGCATGGTGTTTTTCCCCTGCAAAGTCAGGATTTCTTTCTGGCCCCGAAATCCCAACTAGGACAGAGATACAGGGGTGTGATGGTGTGGAACAGCTGTGGAGGGAGTGACTCCTGATGGCCCCTGTGCCGAAAGGAGCCCAATAAATGAAGGATTTTGCTTGGCTCCAGCCATTTCTGTGTATGAAAGGGAAGGGAAGGGAAGGGATGTGTGTCCTTGTGGCGTAACGACAGCACAGCTCTCCTCTCCATGCTGTCCTCTGTGGAGAGCTTCCAGACAAATCACACAAGCACAGGAGGTCAGAGCAATTTCTAGTTATTATAGTGTTAATTTAGAGACATCAATAACTCAGAGAAATGATTCCTGGATGAATCCATTTAGAGCACACACGGTCTGAAAAGATGAAATCCCCATTACGGGAGATGCATGCAGCAACAACAAAACCTCTCCAATCGTCTTTTAAACAAACAAGTGTTTTGAGAGGACTTTTTGGGCACGTGTTGCAAAGAACAGCGAATAACCTTTGTGGTTCACTCTGGACCATTATATTCTGTGACCTCTCCTTCAGAAAAATATGAATTTCCATCACAACAATCTCAGCGACCAAGAATCCAAATTTCAAAGGAGATACAAGCAAATAAACACATCATCAAAACATATAAGTTCACAAATGAGAATAAAATAAGCAAGTGATAGAGATAATGTGTTCTCTGCTAAAGAACAGATTTCAGGGCACATAAAATGAAGGAAAGATGGAAGATTCTGGTGCTAAAATGATTCTTTTAATAGGAAATAAAAGATCATTAAGAAGTGTGTGAATCAGAGCAATTAATAATTGGTCCAAGAGAACATTTTTCAAAAAACCTTAATATTCAGGATCCCACATGGGTACTCAAAACTTACATAATTGCAAGTGAAACCGTGAGGCTGTGATTTTGACATTGTCGTACCTTCAAATGGAAAAGAATTGCTTCCTTCAGCAGCACTGAAGGACTGAGAAATAGAGAATATGGACAAAAATCCAGAAATATGTAACCATAGAAGCATGAAATGCTTCAGATATTGGGTATGATATAGGCAAGGATTTTAATTATTCCGTAGCTAAGGGGTCATCTCAGACTTGTGTTGGCTACAAGTTTGGCAGCAGATGCAGTTGCCATCCAGTTCCTTCGTTTAATATTTATGAAAAATAGAGATGGAATGGATATTGGTGCAGAGAGCTGGATTAGGGGAAAGGTCAAGGTCTGTTTTCTGCCTGGTTTTTGTGATGGTGTGTCTCACTACTGCCCTGGGAGAAAAAATGGATTTTGGCCCTTCCTCCAAGTTTCATGGGGAGCTCAATTAATTTTATGGGTTTTATTTCTAAACTGGGGGGTCGCCTCAGAAGGGGAAGGTATTATATGAAGCTCTATGTGATGGTACCCAAAAATCAACCCTTAAACACTCACAAGTTATCTCTTTTTCTGAGTTTGCTCCTAATTTACAAGATCCACATTTAGATCCCACAACTGCTCTCTCCCCGCTTCACAGAATCATGGAACGCCAGAATGGTTTGGCTTGAAAAGGACCTTGAAGCCCACCCAGTGCCAGCCCTGCCATGGGCAGGGACACCTTGCACTGTCCCAGGCTGCTCCAAGCCCCAGTGTCCAACCTGGCCTTGGACACTGCCAGGGATCCAGGGGCAGCCACAGCTTCTCTGGGCCCCCTGGGCCAGGGCCTCCCCAGCCTCCCAGGGAACAATTCCTTCCCAAGATCCCATCCAGCCCTGCCCTCTGGCACTGGGAAGCCATTCCGTCTTGTCCTATCTCTGCAAGGAAATGTTCCTAAGTCTTATACATCTATGAATCTTTGCGAAAATTTATGCTGTATTTCTGGCTTTTTATTAGAAAAATGTGGCCATTATATTTAAATAGGTTATTTAGTGTCCAGTGAAGTCAGTGAAGATAGTAATGCATAGAATCTGGGGTTTTAAAATTATTATTATTATTTTTTATTATTATTATTTTTCTTTTTTTTTGTGAGTGTGGGTTTTTTTCTTTTTTTTTCCCTAGGTGTTTTGGATTAGATTAGTTGAGTCTGTTCTCTGTTATAATACAGTTGTTCTTTCCAAGGGGAATTCTCATTGCCACCAGAATAAAAACTTATAAAATGGGGATAAATTTTGTGTTCTCTGCCCCATCCCCTGATATGCTGGATTGCTGGTTTGTTTTGCTTTTCTGTTCAGCATTGTGTGTGTATGAATTAGCTCACCTTTGATACAAAAATGAGTCATTTTACAGCACAAAAAGCATCTTGATCCAAACAAGTCTGTCCATTTATTTGAGTAGACATTAGAATATTCCCTCACACTCTGTTTTTAGCACAAGGTGAACACAGCCTGTCACTCAAGGCCTTGGATCATTTGTCTTCAGCAGTATTAAAAAGAGATTTCCCATTAGACTCCAGGATGCTGCCTGGCACATACAAATCTTTTTATTTTTATTTTTTTTTCAGCTTAAACAAAAATCCTTTACATTTCATTATTGAAAGATTAGGACATTCAGGATTTTTTTTTTTTTTTGGTGGATTTCTTCTGCCTTAAAACAAGCTCATAGTCTGTTGGGACATCAATCAATTATATAAAAAAATAAAGGTTAAAATTATCAAGTTTATATAAAGACTGAAAAGATGAAAGCTGAAAAATGTAAATTCAAAGCCATTTAAGCTCAGTGACATCAGATGACTTTAAATTATGTCTTTTATCCGTAACATATATAACCTGCATCTTACACATATCTATCTCCAGTGATCTTCATCATTCCTCTCAGTTTTCCTGCTCCTAAATAAGAAGGATTTAGTTCCTTTATAAAAAAATTAGTAAATCTCTCCAGAAATAAGCAAGAGCTTAGTGTTTCATCATCTGTTTCAAAGTGAAATACTGTATGAAAAAATAACCCCTTAAATTTAAGCATTTCCTCATTTTGTCCTCAAAACAGCATTTTTCAGTGGTTTTGTGCAGTGTTTTTGCATTAAATAGTTTATTTTGTAGTAAGTGACGCCTTGCAAGCTGCCTCAAGGTAGGCATGGTTTTCCCCTCACCATTTTCTCTCTCTCCTTTTCCATCCTCAAGTTCTGTTAAAAGTCAGCCAAGCCACTCTCCATTTTTAAAGGTTTGGATACAGAACTGAAACATCCATTATTTTCCCACCTGTAGCAATACTCACTCTGGAAAGCTAAGTTAGAGCTGCAGAAAAATAGGTTCATTAAATGCCATTTGCACAATAATGCACCATGAAAAACTTATTATTTTATATTTAAATTACTGTAAATTAGAGAAGAAGCAGGATTAAAATATTCAGAGCAGCTGCCTGAGATGGTTTCAGCTCTGCAGCGAGGATGACAAGATGAGGTGAATGAGTTTGGAGCTGGGAGGAAGCTCTGTGTGATACCAGTACCATCTTCAGGCAAGACAGGGAATAACAGAGGAATTTCTCAAAACTAAGGGCCAAAGCTTAAATCGGTCTGAAAATCATTCATTTCACCTTGCTCAAGTGTCACGTTTTGCCTACTCCTGAACCTGCAAATGCTTGCACAGCAGTAACAGATTTTTAAATAGATGCACGGTTGGGTAACCCTAATTTCACAAAAAAAAAAAAGTGGATTTATTTTCTTTTTTCGACTACAGACTGAGTGCAGATACACTGAGCGGACAGAGCTGAACATTCTTAGTCAGTACTCTTTTATTAATTTAAAATATCTTAAAATTTAACATTTACCTTGTTAAACACTGAAATTCCTTGCTGCAGGATGCACAGTAGCTAATAATTTAT
The DNA here is from genome assembly GCA_013397935.1 of Dasyornis broadbenti. Taxonomy (NCBI): domain Eukaryota; kingdom Metazoa; phylum Chordata; class Aves; order Passeriformes; family Dasyornithidae; genus Dasyornis; species Dasyornis broadbenti. Next base: position 402,516 of record VZRN01004004.1, on the reverse strand, counting down.
TTGGATTTTGATGTGACTCTGAATTGTGGAGAATAAAGCCGTCAGGAGATGTGAAAATAAAGCCACACCTGGCTGAAGGAGCCCCTCAGTAAATTGTTGAGAGAGACCTTTTCAACTATTTAGTTTTTTGGGGTTTTTAATACTCTTTCCTAAAAACCCAGTTGGAACTAGGATAACTGAGCAATCAAAATAAATGGGGCTTTGACCTGAGCCAGCACCATGTGGGAGTGTTGCTGATAACCAGATTTTTGGAAAGCATTTGGGTAAAATGGTGATTTATGCATTTTTAGGAGGATAATTGGGCAATACACTAATATTGGAAAACTCTCCTACATAATTTTCCTGAGGACACACTAGGTTTAATTCCGTCAATTAAAATATCTCCGGTCAATTGCAGAATCAATTTTGTTTTCATGCTCCCTGTGAGGAAAGCCTTTGTTTACTTAAGTCTTTTTTAATTTCTTAATACTCTGTTGTCCCTTGTCTTAGCAACTTTGCCAAGTTTCAGCAAAACCAGTGTTTACATGCCGCTTCTAGAAACAGTCTGACCTTGCCAATCACTTTTTCCCTGTTGGATAATCTTGGTACCTTCCAACTTCTACTTACGACTTGTCTTTGAAATGGTCACGGGGAGGGTTACTGCAAATTTTTATCCTTCACCCCTCAAATTCAATATTTACGATCAATGTGCTGTATGCTTCAGGACACTTAGCACTCTGCATGGAATAGGGTAATTTTTAAATATAATTTTTTTGAAGATTACAGTAAGAAAGGTTGCACATAAAACATATTTGATCTTATATGGCTAAGGCTTTATTCTGATTAAGAATTATGGGTATGATGGCTGTTACTGCTGTATAAAACTGCACTGTGATTCCCAGGAGATTTAGGGAAGCTTTTCAACAGTTGGATCTTGAAGTTTTATTTTCTGTTTCAGAAAGGGAAAACTCATTTGAGGCTTTCAGGCTTCAGCGATTTTGAAATTAAGCTGCTATAGAGAACTATCACAGCACTTCTTATCCGTGTGGAAGCCCAGGCCAGATGATCCAAGCTGGAATTGAGGTCTCATTTCTCAGTTGCTGGTGTGTGGATTAACATGTCAGAGAGAAACTGTACTGTCAATATGAACTGCTTTTGTAAAAGCATTTGCCAGCCCTTCACACTGCCCACTGCAGAGGCTGCTTCCTGAAATCCTGGCTCATTTTTCGTGCACACCTGGGAACTCCTGGGTTCTGAAGCAGCTCCATGCAAGCAGACTTGGAGCTTCTTAAAAGTTTTAAGGTGCCAGACCTCTGCTGAGGGAAGATTCTGCTTCAGTTTGCTCCATGAGCTTTGTGTTTGGGCTCTATTGAGGAAGAGGAGGAGGTGTCTGGTCGATGTGATCCTTTCACCCTCGGTGGCTTTGGTAGCCTGCTGACCTGCTCTTCCCTGCCCGTGCTGCTTCTCCTGCAGCAGGAGTTGGATGCAAAATTGCCAGAGCTCACCAGGCTGTTGTGAAGAGTCCTGAGTTTAGGCCTCTGCCTAAATAATGCGAATTACATGGGGCAACTGGCAAGGAAGCCATCAGCTACTGTCACACCTTCAGCTGGCTTAGAGGAAGATGGGGATGGGGAAGGGCCTGCAGGGGAACCTGAATGAGGAGTGGCTGAGGGCACTTGGTCAGTTCAGCTGGAGGAGACTGAGGGGACACCTCGTCGGGGTCTGCAGCTTCCCTGTGAGGGGATGAGGAGGGGCCAGGGCAGGCTCAGGCTGGAGATCAGGGAAAGGCTCTGCTTCCCCCAGAGGGTGCTGGGCACTGCCCAGGCTCCCCAGGGAATGGGCACGGCCCCGAGGCTGCCAGAGCTCCAGGAGCCTTTGGACAGAGCTGCCAGGGGTGCCCAGGCTGGGATTGCTGGGGTGTCTGTGCAGGGACTGGAGCTGGATCCATGATCCTGGTGAGTCCTTCCAGGTCATTCTTATATCCAGCTCATGTTACTCTGTGATTCTGTAAAATGCTGCAGGAAGATACTGAAAACAAGGACTATGCAATTTCATTGGATCTAGGCTGGACTTTGAGATTTTCATCCGTAAACACTCAGTCTAATTTAAAATTCACTTCAAACTCAGAATGAACCTGGCTGACCTGTGCCAGTCATGTCCAGGACACCAGCTTTTGAGCTCATGTGCTTGATTCTGCTCTGTGCTAACAAGTGTGTCTTGTGCTCCTTCCTGGATAAAGGCAGATGTGGAGCAGGTCGGGGCCAGGCTCCCCAGGGATTTGTCTGGGCACTGCCATGTGTGGATTGTGCCATTCCCTGCTCTGCTGGAAGAGAGGGAAAGGCAGGAGCAGCTGCCAGATGGAGGAAGTGGCAGCAGAACAGACATTTAAGGATCAGCCAGCACTGACCCACACCGAGGCACCAGCTCAGGCTGTGATTTTGTTATTTAGTTGTTGCACTAAGATTTAATTATTTTGAGGATCAGGACATCTGAGACCCTGCCATAGGAATCCTGGGGCTGAGCTGGTGTGAGTGTGGCTGTGAGTGTGGGGGAGCAGCTGTGGAGGGGCCTGGGTCCCAGCTCAGGTGCTGCCAGTGGCACTGACATGGCTGGAATGAGACATTTCCTTACTGGTCAGTCCATGGGAGCTTTTGGGTCACTCACGAGAGCTTTCTGGCAAAATCTGGGTGTCTCATGCCTTTGTGAGAGCAAAACACCCTGCCATTAGCACAAAGATCCCCATCTGGTTTTTTAGGACTATCGATTTCAAGCTCCTTAGATGTTTGTCTCTGGCTAAAAGTGACTGAAAAGAATAGAGAAATATGTCACAATTTGTCACTGTATAGAGAAGGGATCGATGAATTTAAGATTTACAATCAGTACTTTGGCAAGATAAATCACACAATAATTTCCTGCACAATTTTTTTTTTTGGGGGGGGGAGGCTAAGAGAGGAGAAAAGCCACTGTAATACTTGTGTATAATGACTTCCTAAAAAATAAGCTAAGCAATAGTCTGCCCCAAAGTTAACTAAGAAAGGCAGAGGGAAGGGGATAGGGGAGTTTGAATGGAGAACAGTCTCTCACCAACTTTCCACAGTGAGAAATCCACAGCTCTTTAAGGTGAGAGAAATCTGACAGCGATGGGTAAATGTTTCTTTCTGACCAAACTCTTTCACATTGAGGACACTTCACCTGAGGCACTCAAAGGTGAATTGCAATGGCAAGAAATAAGGTCTTTGGAATAAAAATATGAAGCAAGATTCACACCCAAGTCTATGAGGTTACTTACCATTTAAGGTGACTAACACCATAATTTGTGTTAGAATGGTGATAGTTTCCTGATTTTAGATGATGCCATGGCTAAAGTAAAACAAAGATGCCCTGAAGCCAAAACAAATTCTTTCCTTTTCTATTTTGATTGCATTTCCCATCTTCTGTAGAGAGGAGAGCTAATGGATGAAGCTGAAGGTTTATTTTAATACAGGTCATTAACTGGGAAAATATTAAGGATGACTGTATTCTATTCATAGTCCAAATCCAGATCCTCAGCCACACTGAGCAGAGCAATTACATGGAGTGCAGGGCAATTCTGCCTAAAGAGAGAAGCACTTCAATAAAGTAGAATTGCACAGTTCTGTGATCTGAACCTGTGCAAGTATTAGAAAGGGTAGGAAAATGCTGTCCTTTGCTTTGGGTCAGTAAAAATGGGTGCCCAGTGCTGGCTGAACTCCAGGGCTTGTGGGAAATGCAGGGCTGACAGTCAGGATGGCTGTACAGAATGGCTGTCAGAGTCTATTTGGCAGCAACATTTCATAGTGCGCTGGATCCCTGAGACAGCAGAGGACACAGCACAACTCTGAGCTGTGTTCTGGTTTAAACAGGGCTATGAACACGTCCTGCTGCTACAGATTTACAAAAGGGTTGTCTTTGGTCTAATAAAGAGCCTTAATTTGGGGTGCGACGCCTTCTTAGATGGAAACCAGCACAAAGAATTAAGGTATAGGCTGATGCAAACCAGGAGGTTTTCTTTGTCAGTGTATATTTAAATTTATCAGAAGCACCCTAATTCTGGGCAACGTTTATTCCTTCAACAGAGTGTGTTTCTTCCCCATGGGAACAGGCTGTGACCTCACTCCTGGTGTCCCTACCTGCCCCCAGTGCTGCGGGGCTGTCTCTGGCTCTCCTGTTCTGAACAGGCAGAGACCACTGGGACTCCTGGAAAGAGTCAGGTGTCCAATTCAGTTCGTTACCAGAACTGCTTTTAGCATAAACCCTGGTCTGAAGGACAATAGTCAGAGTCTAAATTGGCAGATCTGATGCTGAATATCTTTTTGTATGGGAGGTTTGTCTCACAGATGACAGAAAATCTGCTGCACAGCTCTCTGAAGTCACTTGAGTTTTCTGTTGATGTCAAGAATCTTTGGTCCAAGCCTTTCGAGTCAAACCCACTTGCACTCATTTGTGTGAAGGCACATTGAATCCATGCTAATGGGTACAGAGACGAACAGATTGTGTGATAACTGTGTGGTTTTTGTATTAATATATTCTCCCATAACTTTACATGTTGTTTCATTAATCTAAATCTTCCTTAACACCACTTCTAATCTAGTCAGGAGGAGCTGCAATAATGTCTAAACGCAGAGAAAAAGCAGGCAAATATTTGGTTGTTTTATTAAATGCCTATTGCAGTCCTTCATCATCAAGGTATCTTAGTTAAAACTAGTCCTAATTCAAATAAATATTCTGTGGAAATATTATGAAAGCTTTGATTAATCTAGCAATGGAGTGTTTGTTTAATCAAGGTATTGCAGAGATACTTTTACAAAGCCTCATAAATTACACAGAAATCCAAGGTGGTGGCAGCTATAGATGATAGCTACCTAAATATTCAAATCCTTTTATAAGAGATGTGTATACAGAGAATAAGTAGAGTTGTTTCCTTTTTAAAGTCGCTCAAACTGTTATTTAATGCAAATGAATTATACAAAGTTCCCAAATGGGAAACTAAATTATTTTATGAATAAACATTGTTAATCATGAGAAAAAAAACTGTCTAGACTAAAATTCATTGTGATGAATATTGTGATGATACAGAGAGCAGAAGTGATGACTCTTGCTATAAATGCTCACTAAATATGCACAGAATTATTTCCTGTTATATGTGTGAATGCCTTTGAAGAAATGCTGAAATTCAAAGTTTTAGTGTCATGTGCCAAAACAGGGATTTTTTTCAGTCTTTTAAAATGCAGACTTGCACTAGAACTTTAATTCATTATGTGAAATTTTCAGGGTTTCAGATACAAACACTCTCCTTTCTTTGCAGCCTGTACAATACAGCCGTGAGGTAACTCCTGCTCTTGCCCTGCTTCTCCTAATGACCCTGAGCTGCTACACTTCTGCAAAACAAACTTATGAGAAGGAAAGACTTCTCAGAAGAGCAAAGGAGAATAATTTTGTTAAGTACCTCAGGGGTCTGTAAATCACACAACTTGGCTGGGCTGCCTTTGGAACGAGAGGTGAACATTCCATTTTTTTATCCATCAAGATCCTCCCTGTTCTTGCATACGACATGGAGCTGCTGGAGAGAGCCCAGAGGAGGCTCCAGGATGAGCAGAGGGATGGAGCAGCTCTGCTGGGAGGAAAGGCTGCGAGAGCTGGGATTGTTGAGCCTGGAGAGGAGAATCTTTGGGGTAAGACTTTGGTTTGCTCTCAGCAGTACTTGATAAGTGGTTTCCTTGTCTTTGTTTTGACCCGCAAGTTTTCCCACTCTAGTTCTTCCTATTTTCTTCCTCATCCCACTGTGGGGGTGGAGGGCAGTGAGCAAGTTGCTAAAATATCTGAAGTTCCCTCTCTATTCCTTCTTTTCTGGTACCAAACCTTACTTAGCCTTTTTGCTATTTTAACTAGTTTATAAATTGAATTTAAATATATTATTCTGATAGAAAATTTGAAAATTCATGGAAAAATGTGTTATTTTGTTGTAAAAATCTTCCTTGTGCAGAGGGGAAATTGAGGCTGCTGCCTCCTCCTTTTTGTGTTTTCTGTCAGCCTGGTGAGAAGGAGCATAGGAACTCCTCATTCCCATTAAAGGAGGAGCTCTGCCTCTCTTCTCAGTGGTTAATTCAGTCTGTGCTACAATTCCATTTATTCCAGGGAATAGAAGAAGAGGAATTGTTATTCACCTGGGGCCCAGAGGAGCCTCCAGCCTGTTTCAGGCCTGCAGGCAGTGCTGCTGTGTAAAATTGTTCAATAAGAAGTAGAACAAATCAATGGAGCAGGAAGAGGCTAAAGCAACTGACATTCCAGTTTTCTGGTTTTTTTTTTCCTTCCAGTTTATCCCTTGAGGCTGGTAATTGTGAACATTGCAGGAATGTGTACCTGATGGGGGCAGGAAGGGAGATGGAGCCAAACCCTTCTCAGTGGTTCGGAGTGAAAGGAGAGGAGGAAATCTCAACAATCTGAAATGCAGGAGAGTCCATTTAAACACAAGAAAAACCCTTTTCACTGTGAGGACACTCAAACCTGGAACAGGTTGTCCAAAGGGGTTGTGGGTTCTCCATGCTTGGAGATACCAAACACCTGACTTGGATGCAGCTGTGAGCAGCCTGCTCTGTGTGCCCCTGCTCTGGGCAGGAGGGTGGGTTAGAAGCTCTCCAGAGGTCCCTTCCAGCCTCATCCAGGGTGTGACCCCTCCAGCAGGTGCCTCCCTACCTGTGAACAGCAGCACAGAAATGAAAGAAGTAGACACAGAACCTGCAATTAATGCAGGGCAATGTCGCTGATATCCATAAAAAGGCATCTGAAATTGTCTGAAATGGTGGCTTGTGGAAATGAATTGCACTCCAATCACCCAGCTGCAGACAATTTCAGTAAAAACATTGCTGAGCTGCTGTGTGGGTTGCTGGTGTCTCCACTGGCCATGGTTTGCAAACCTCCTATTAGTTTCTCAGCTGAGGCTCTGCAGTCATTCATCTTTAGGAAAGCTATTGCGAAGATTTATGGAAGCTTAATATGAAAATAAGACTAATGGATTACCTGGAAAGGGCATTAATGTTCCTGTTACTCACAGCATAAATCAGAGGTCAAATGGTCACTCACCTCAGCATGGCTAAGACTCCCTCAAGCCCTCATGAAACTTCTGTCACCTGCTTCAAGAAATGAGCCAAAGTACAAATTCCTGAACATGAGAATATTATCAACAATAACACCCCACAGAAAGACTGGAACAGAGGAAGGCAAATATGCTGAAGAGAGAACCTCATGTCTTCCCGTGGGTTTGATCGTCTGGAGGTAAATGCTTTTCTTGTACACAACAGAGATTTGTCAAAAATACTTTTTGTTGTGAGACAGTGGAGCAGAAAGAGTTTCTGTACAGCAGCAACCGAGAATGCTTTGCATTCCTGGGAAGCAACTAAAACAGAGAACAGAGCTGATAGGAGTACCAGGGCTGTAGAAATGGGATTAGTCCCAATTAGGTGAATCACAAGCAATTCCTGAAGCAGACTTTATTCCAGGTCAGCTGTACCTTAAACAGTTGTAATTGTGCCAGCTTTGCGCTTCGTAGAATGACAAGAAGGAAAATACCTGGAGTATGTAGATTACAGAGATGAAAAACTGCCTTCCAGTTTTATGTCAGTTTTGTTTTGACCATTTTGAGGGGGTCTAGCTTTGTGAATGCACCAAGGCAAAACTGGTTCCAGCATTACAGAAATCCAGCCACCTCTAAGGTGAAATGCAGCCATTAGAAGAGCGATTGGCAAAGCTACAAAGTGATTGTTGATAGGGACATTAAGATTATCATTAAAGGGATATTAAGATTATCATTAAAAAATGGTAGGTGTGAAACGGTCGTTACCTCAATTGCCCTGAGATCCAAGCTATCACAGAAGGCAAGAAGCTTACTGAGCAGGCGTCAGTATTCAGGTTTCCTGTGAGCAAAAATGCCGTTATAAAGAATCTTTAAGCTTTGAGACATCCAGGGGAAGAAGTGGCGAGTTAACCTGGACTCTGTGCGGTGTAATTTTGCCTGTGTGCCAGGGTCACTGCCTTGCCATGAAAAATGCTGTGTGTCCTTTCATGCCTGCAGGGAGCACTCCTCCCTTCTCCAGGTCAGGAATTATCTCTCTTGACAGCAGCTTGTCAAGCAGCTCTTCATGGCCCTGTTATTTAAATGGAGATATTAGTTTGCTTCTTGGAAAAGAAGTAGCTCAGTGAATAAATATTGGTTGCTTCTGTTTCTGGAAATTTCCTTGGAGATCTCATCTCAATGTGGTGGGAGCTTCCAGGTCACTTTGTTCGTTAGATGTCAATGCTCTCCCTACACACATCCAAGGCTGTCCCAACTTCAGGACTTCTTTATTCTAGTAACAGGACCATTACTTGGCCAAATTGAACCTCATTGGTTATTCTTTTGACTGCCACATGTAGATTTCCAAATACTCTTGCCACTTCTGCAGCTGTGGCTTATGCAAAAGGTCCTTTCTTAAACAGACTTGAAAAGATTAAAAATGTAATTCTGCAAAGGACTATGCCATTCATGGAGGTTGGCATGGATCTCTAATTTCATGTGTTGAATTTTTTCTTTCAACATTTCATTCTATATTTTCCAAGTATTCTTTCTATATTTTCATTCTATATTTTCCAAGTATTGTTTTAAAATTTGACCTCAAATGAAAATAATCTCCCGCCAGAAAACATTAATTTCCTCCATCTTGCTTTATAGAATCACAGGATGGTTTGGGTGGGAAGGGACCTTAAAGCTCATCTCATTCCACCCCTGCCCCTTCCACTATCCCAGGCTGCTCCAAGCCCCAATGTCCAACCCGGCCTTGAAAGAAATTTATAAAATTTATGCAGAAAAATTTAAAACTTATTTGGAAATAAACTTTTCAAATATTGATTAGGCACCAGCCTCAGCAAGGAAGCAAAGTCTTTCTGTGTCCAGTTCTCAACACATTTCTCCATATCTCCAAAGGCACAGGAAATATAAAGTGTTTTTTAGGAAGTGTTTTCTCTTAAGAAGCCTTTAAATGAGGAAAATTCCTGGTATTTTGGAACTGGAAGGGACTGTACTGGAAGTGCCACCCAAAGGAGTGAAAAATGTGGAGGAGTGAAGTTTTGTGTCTGTCTAGACCCCGTTTTGATAATAATTAGTCTCAGGTGCTCTTCAAATGGAGCTAAGTGTCCTCAGCAGCTGGCCTTGACCTCAGGGAACATTTCCCTCTAACTTCAAAGGCTGGTACATGCATCTTCCACTCTCTGCATCACACAGAATTTGGCACATGAAAAAAAAAAAAAAATCTTCCATAGTGCTGTACAGTGAACATAGACAAGATCTCTGTTTGTACGTGTTTGTCCTGCTGCATTCTTGGGATCAGTTCTGCTCTTTCCTTTGAGCTGCTCCGTTTCCAGCCAGGCCAGGCTGTGGGACACCTGCAGTCCCAGTCCAGGCCGCCCTGTTTGCAGCATTGCCTGGGGATATGAGGTCAAGAAGCAGCAAGAAGAAGATGGATGTTTGGCAGAAGTGACAAAATCAGTTTCCCAGAGCAAGCTGCTGACTGCAGTGTCACAAACAGAGCTGCTTATCTGCCCTTTCAGGTGCTGGGATGGTGACAGCTGCTTTGGAGGGACTTGGAAGAGGTGAGGGAGTGAGTGGATTTACTGGAGAATTCAACTTGCTTCTAAGTGTTAGGATAGATCAACACTCACTATGATTTATGCTTATACTCACATCTAGATTCTGAGGAATTTCATTGCACAGATTTCCAAGCAGCAGAAACATGCACACGAATAAAAATCCACAATTAGTGTGTATTTTCAAACCTAGAGAGCTATAACTACACGTGGACAGAATGACGTCCTAAAAGGAAAACATCATTCTGTGCGAAGTGTTCCCACGCCAGTGCAAGGTTTTTGTGGTGGAAAAGGTGTTCAAGCTCCAAAACACAAAGTGCAGCCCTCATTTGGAATGGTTAAACCGTGCTGTAAACTGTATTACACTTGGAGTTTCTACAGCCTTGTAGCAACACATCTTTCTCTTGTATGGATGTTGTGTAGGTGGAATGGGATGGAATGGACTGGAATGGAATGGAATGGAATGGAACTTAAAGCTCATCCAGTGCCACCCCTGCCATGGGCAGGGACACCTTGCACTGTCCCAGGCTGCTCCAAGCCCCAGTGTCCAACCTGGCCTTGGACACTGCCAGGGATCCAGGGGCAGCCACAGCTTCTCTGGGCACCCTGGGCCAGGGCCTCCCCAGCCTCCCAGGGAACAATTCCTTCCCAAGATCCCATCCAGCCCTGCCCTCTGGCACTGGGAAGCCATTCCCCCTTGTCCTGTCCCTCCATCCCTTGGAAACAGATCTGCCAGATTTCTGTTCTTTGGATTGTAGCTAAAAGCAGCAGAGTCGAAAAAACAGAGGCATCAAGATGGTCTTGTTAATATTAAAGTGAGGAATACCTATCAAAAAGACTTTTCTTATTAAAATTCTTAGATGTAGCAATTTACGTAGTTCAGTGTTCTTCCATGCTGTGCAGGTAAAAATTTTCAGCACCAGATGTATTAATTTTTAATTTTTTTTATTTAGTACAAACTCTCTATTGTACTGATGTTTCTAGCAAGATTATCATTATAATTCTGAAGAAATCATTTTCATTCTGGGAATATCACTTAGTGATGAATCCTATGCCATTTAAATAATCATGAGTCTTTTGAGAAAATAATTACAATATAACGATTTCTACAGAGAACAATTTAAATTTTGTTCAGAGGTTACAGGGGTCAAACATGATGTATTGCCTATCAGAATTTTTCTGATATGCCAAATCAGTAGGGATTTCTTGCTCCATTTTCTAATTTTCTTTGGTTTTTTGAAACATTTTCATTTAAGGTTGGGACAATTTCTGAAGTAAGAACTGCTTTTCCTTGTCAAACTGTGACTGATATATGAGGGGTTTGTTTGCTTTCTAGGAAAGTATTCTATTTTCACCTGAATATTGATGAGGCTTTTACCAGTGGCTTTATAAGTATCCAATTTTTATTGCCACTGTTTTTTTTTTTTTTTTTTTTTTTTTTAAATATTTGCCTTTCTGAAATTCAGGCACCAGTGAAATTTCTACAAGTGAAACAATTAATCTCTTCTTTGGTCAACAAAAGCATAAGAGGCACTCCAAGAAGTGTGAATTCAATGCATAACGTTGATCTTGTATTCATTTCTATACTCAGATATTTCCATCAATGTGAATCAGATTCAAGGCTTCCATTCCCCCGGAGTCAGAAGAACTCAAGGCCATATGTTTAAAGCTAAGCAGTCTGTTATTTGCTCCTCAGTGAAGGACAAATGTGCATATTTAACTGTTTTCTGATGTTAATTTTTTCCTACCCTATTTTTAGGGAAAGCAGATACACCCTAAGCTTTCTTCTGTTTGCTAAAGGCAGAGCAAAATTTTAGCACAAGGATCATTTTTTATGACTATGAAGGTCAGGGTATTCTGAGAAATGTCCTTTCTTGTTCTGAAAGCAGTCAGAGCTGGGAAGCCTTTTTGCCCAAGTTGCAGATCACAGAATTCCAGGATCACTGGGGTTGGAAAAGCCCTCCCAGGCCATGGAGTCCAAGCCGTGCCCGATGCCCACCTTGTCCCCAGCCCAGAGCCCTGAGTGCCACGGCCAGGCCTTCCTTGGGCACCTGCAGGGATGGGGACTCCAAAGCTCCCTGGGCAGCCCCTGCCAAGGCCTGAGCAGCCTTTCCATGGAGAAATTCCTGCTGCTGTCCAAGCTGAGCCTCCCCTGGCCCAGCCTGAGGCCATTCCCCTTGTCCTGCCCCTTGTTCCCATAATAAGCAGCACAGCCTGGGCAGAAAACCAGGGTAGGACTGAACAGAATCTTGTTTCTTGTGCCTTCGGTATATAATGATGTACCAAAATACTTATGATGGGCTAATAACATGATTTATGTTGAATATGCAGCCTTGGTTCACTTTAATAGATATTTTTTCCTTATTCATTTCTTTTTCATCCTGAAAAGTTTCATAAGAACAACAACAAAACAAGCATATTGGGAAGAAATATTAAGCGAATTCTTGGTTTTTGACTGAAATCCCAACTCAGCCCCTGTCATGTGAAGAGAGGATTTATGTAAATAAATGTGAACACTGTAACCAGGTGTTTAAAAGTTGGTATTTATTGTTAATAACAAAACAAAACCAAACCCAAAAAAAACCCCAAAACAAACAAAAAATGCCAAAAAACCCCACCAAAAGAAAGCCCCCCACAACCACCCCCAAAACTCAAAAAAAACAAACAAAAAAAGCCAAAAACCAAAAACAAGCAAACAAAAATATAAGCCAAAAAAACCCAAACCACAAATAAACCAACCAAAAACCAAAACAACAAACAAAACAAAACGAAAAACAAACAAACAAATTAAAAAAAAAA
>VZRN01004004.1:377046-390066 GCA_013397935.1 Dasyornis broadbenti | reverse complement strand
AAAAAAAAAAAAAAAAAAAAAAAAAACAAGACCCAAAAATGGATTCCCCAAAAGAGAAAATTCTAACATGGTCATACCAAATTAGTGGACATTTTTTCAGTTATTTTAATGGAAAAACCGACAGGGTGGTTGGAATCTTTAAAGCTCCTTCCAAGCCAAATCATTCTGTGATTCTATGAAATGTCCTGGTTTGCTGCTTCTACCCTTTGTCTACTCACAAGTCTTAATTATCTTGTAACTGTTTTATATTTTGTGTCCACTGAATCATTAAAGCAGTGTCTCACATTCAGGCCTGGGCAGACTGTTCAGATGTATATTTTATAGTTTAGCAGACCTCTCTTGCCTGAAATTACCTTTTAAAGTTTATCACATGCTTATCCTAATGCCTCTGCCTCGATCACATGAATTTCTGTGTGGCTGAATTTCTTGGCATGCCATCTGTATTCTTGAAGAGATGGAAAATTCTCTCTTTCCCTCACTAGTTTGCTCCTGTTATTCTATCACAGTCACTGTTAAAGCCAATTGTTTTTAACAGTTTTTATTTGCCAGCCTTCACTTTTCATGTTGTGCTGTTCTTTGCTTCGTCGTAGAGCCCTTTTGTAACTGATATTTTCTCCTCATAGACGTGCTTATACAACAACAATTGTTAATTACTTTCAATTTTCCTTTTGATAAGCCGGGTAGATTGAACTCTCTCAGTCTTTCACTGCAAGGATTTTTCTGCAATGCTTGTATAACATTATGTCTCTCTCCGAGCCTGCTCCACTCTCTAAGCACGATTTTAAACATGTGAATACCCAATCCACAAGAAGTATTTCTGGGCAGAGGAGTAAAATTATTTCCTTTAGGTTTGCGCTGTGAATTGCTCAATCACTGTGGCATCAGCATCCTGTGCAGGGTCTGTCTTTCCCAGGGTATTTGATTTCTGTTTATATATTTTGTATTTACTGCCCATGGATGTTTAGCTCTATTAAAATGCAGCTTGTATTAACCGGATTGTTTTGTCAGACCTCAGGATTAACCTGTGAAAAAGACTGTTGTAGTTGTTTACCACTTTTTGTGTACCCCACTCATCCTGTCAGTGCTGGTTTAGGTGTTTCCAGGTGGCAGTAACTAGAATAAAGTCACAAAAAATAAAGCCAACCCACCTCTTCACCTCCTCTCTTAGCACAGGGATTGGAGGAAATAATCCCCGCACAAAAATAAAGCATTAGGAGATTTTATGGAAGAAGCAGTGCTTCTTCTCCTTCCAGATCTGGAGGATGAGTAGTAAAGGTAAGATCAGCTTCAAAAACCTGGTAGAAACTCTAGTCAGGGCTTACCTTCTCAGGCAGGATCTCAAAACCCATCAAGAAACAGGAAGAAGCAGTAACCTGCTTTCAAGATCTTCTGCCACACACAGGTAGAGAATTTTATCTCCAGTTTTATCTGCTAAACCACTGTTTTCTCGTGTGAATTCTTCATAAGATCAGCTTTCTCAATGCATTCCTATCAATCTTTCCAAGTGAAATACACATCTGGGTTTCCCATTGTACTCTTCTGTGTAACGTTGCATTTTTCTCCTACTAAATTAACTTCTATGCACGATCTCTTAATTTTGCCTTGGGCCATTCATTTTCTGATATGCAAATATTGTAAATAATGCACAACTTGAGACTTGTGGCTTGTGAGGTTTTTTGGTCTGAATTCATTCAAAGATAACGCTCATCAGATTTTATTTTGAAAACCCTTTGGAGAATAAACCTTTGTGGGACAATCCTGTCCCTAGGGTACAATATTTCCCGGTGAGTTATGCATCAAGAAGTGCAACAAGTGCTGAAATCTGAGGAAATCTGTGGTGAAGTGGGATTTCTCCAGTGGTGCTCTGTTGGTATTTCAGCCTCCTCCACTCTGTTTCCCTGAAGAGACATTTATTGATCCGCTGACAGCTCAACCCCATGGATAAGCTTCCCATGCTCTGCTGGTCAGGTAAGGGTTTTGGGGACAGACAAAGGTGAAACAGCAAAGCTGTCATCACTGTAGGGAGAGCCCTTTGTAGCTACAGGAGAGGAAAAAAATAAAATCAGCTTCACAGACTAATGAGCCCTTTGCTGAACAATTAAGCCTTCAGAATTGGGAATAGGTTTTGATTCTTTATGCAGCCAATCAAAATAATATTCTGTATTTAGGAGGAGATGACAAGGTTAGTCATTTGAGTACACCATGCTGTTGCTCTATTTTGGCTTGCAAAGAAATTTTTAAATGTGGTTTAAGAATTTAAAATGGATTTCACTAATCTGTGAACTCGTGTTCTGACTTTGCCCAGGTCATTCTGACCAGTGCTGCCTCAGAACTTTTTCCAGACCACAGAAGGACATCCACAGAGAGCGAGGAACACATAAACCTGATTATTCACTTTATCTAAGTAGGAAGATGAGATACAAATATAACCTGAAACTGTTGTGTTGTGACGCATCTTTTTGTGGCAGAGTGAACAAAACCAACCCAAATCAACATCTCAGTCTTTAATTTTTCTTCTGCTTTCTATTTAAGTGTTGTTTGTAGCCAATTAATTGTGGTGTTCTAGAAGCACCACATTCTCTTTGCTCACATGAAAACGTTCTTTAACACTGCTTCAGTTTATGGGGTCAGGTTAAAATCCTGTGCCCTTCCAATCCTGGCTTTGCTCTAAGGACAAATGGGGAGCACACCGGTGATTTGGTTTGATTATTCATCCTTCTGGATTTCAGCCACCGAGTGAGCTGAGGTTGTTACCGGGGGGGGCTGTAGGTGTGTGACGTAGTATGAATAATCTGAAGTAGAATCCTTGGAATGCCATTAGGTCTTCCATAGGCTTTCAGCAGGAATTTTAACCTTGCAGTCAAACTCCAATGACACAGTCTCTGTAATGAGTCCATTTCCTTATTCAATTTCTTTATTTCAATTACCTTAGCATAAAAATGTATGGTATGCCCTGAAACAAACTCTGATGAAATAATTATGTACATATTGGATCATATACTCAAATTGTATTAATGTATATATACACTGCTACTTCAGAATTGAAAGAACTGTTACCTAAATCACATTTAATTTTTTGAAGTAAATGACAGTTAGGAGATTTAGCTGGACTGGTTCACTGATGAAAAGAAAATTAATATAAAGCCAAGATTCACTTTGAGATGAATAATTAGAATTGACAACTGTGTTTTTTGGGTTTTTTTACCAGTGTAAGTTACATCTTTTGGGTGTTTTTTCACCAGTGAAAGTTACAACTTTTGGATGTTTTTTTTACCAGCTGAAGTTACATCTTTTGGATTTGTTTTTTTTTTTTTTTTTTACCGGTGTAAGTTATATCTCTTGGATGTTTTTTTCACCAGTATAAGTTACATCTTTTGGATGAGGCTGAAGTTGTTTCTAGCGGGTGGTTATGAAACAGTTGGCACTTTGTGTAGCCTTGCTATGCATGAGCTCTATTCCTTGGAATATCTCCAGCAACAAGGGACCAGCACAAGTAACTTGTCTCTAATTCCCATTTTATATCATATGAAATACTAATGTGCAGTAGGAGTGCCCAGACCGCTTCTAAATGTGGTGTTGGCCACACTGAGTGACAAGGGGCTGGTACAGAGCTCTCTGGAAACATGAAACTTTTAGGATTTCAGGATATTCCTCTCTTCTTGGCCACTGCAGCTTAATTGCCAACATAAAAGCTGCTGGTCCTTTGCCAAGATCCTTTTAAGAGATCCGTGAGGATTGGGATAGACCCCAAGGCTCTGGGACAGCCTCGGTGCACAGGACCAGGGGTTGGATGTGCTACAGAAACCTGTGACACACAGGAGAGCCCTTGCTACATCTGCAGCAGCTGTGCGTGGAGTACAGGGCATGGAATACTGTACATGGAATGCAGGACCTGGAATTCCCAAGGTCTTTGCAGTTTTACGTGGTCACTGAAGTCTTCACTATCACAGAATCCCAGGATCATTAAGGTTGGAAAAGCCCTCCCAGCCCATGGAGTCCAAGCTGTGCCCGATGCCCACCTTGGCCCCAGCCCAGAGCCCTGAGTGCCACGGCCAGGCCTTCCTTGGACACCTGCAGGGATGGGGACTCCAAAGCTCCCTGGGCAGCCCCTGCCAAGGCCTGAGCACCCTTTCTGTTTTTTCCACGAAAAGGAACTTTTTGTATTAAAGGCATTCTGTGCCTCTGTTATCACTTGTCCTATGCCTGTGCTTAGAAAATTGCCTTACCATGGCTTGATTCAAATACTCCTCAATTAAAAGAAAAAGTTGAAGCAGCTGATTCTTTCTCCCTTCATCTTTTACCTCTCTCCTCTCCCCTACCCCATTTAATTTTCATCTTCTGAATGATGCTTTTTCTTTTCCGCTCCATCACACACAACCCCTGTTTTTCAGTACTCTCAGTCATTTCTGTTCCACATCTATTAATCAGCAAGAGGTAGAAAAGAATGGAAAAGTAATGGAACTGTATCTGTTTGAAACTGTGCAGCTCCAAGTTTTCATAACATTCCTGGTAGTTTATTTTCTGTGAGACCATTGCCCATTTGTCAAATTCAGCTGGACTGCTGGATGGACAAATAAATGTTGCAATTACACAGGAAACAGAATGTTGTCTCCTCCTTTCCTGGTGACTGAGTGTCAAATTGTTTTGACTTTTGCCTCTCCTCCTATTTTCACTATAAAATCATGAAAGCAAGAGAGTGTAGATGCTTTGAAAAGTTTCAAGAACACCACTTTACCCAAGTCCTTGCTATTTTAATTATTTTTTTTTATCTAATGATACAGAAATTACTGGGTAGTATCCATGAATTACTCTAACAGTTGGCAGCTTTAATGCATTGTTGTGCACACTTGCAATAGCAGCATGATCCAGTCAGACCCTTAGATTGAAACTAAACTGGAGCCCATGTCCGGTGTGGGACGAGTGATTCCCAGGAAGAAAGTTAAATTTCCAAACAAAAATTTCAATATTTGATGGGCATTCTGACAAAGATTAAGTGTGTTTTTAATACGATGCTAATGTTCATAGCAGAGCAGGGCCACAATATATCAAAATGTAGCAGAATGGAAGTCCTGCAGGTTGGTATAATGAGAACTATTATTGTCACTTAGAAGATGGAACTGTTTCATTTAAGCAGTTCTGAATGCCAAAATGCTGAAAGTAAAATATCAGGAGTTGTTAACTGTAACGATTTTTAAATCAGGATCATTAAACAGAAGGATTACTGCAGGAGCTGGTGATGAAAGCTGTGGCAATAATGCATCCATTTAGCAGGCATTCAAGTTGTAGCAAGAACATGAGTGTTAAAGTTAACAGTTCATGATTGAGAAAATTTGACTTCAGTCTCGAGCGTTTCCCAATGTTTTTGTGTATGATTCAAGCAGTCTTTACTGACAGTGTGTGCTTAATATACCATGATGGGCTGGGAACTCGTGTGCAGAGGGGAGGAAATTGTACATTCTCAGTTATACATTCTCACAGGTCCAACTTTTCTCTGCATTGAACTAAAAGTAAATAAAAAACAAACAAACAAACAAAACCAACAAAAAACCCCGAACCATATCCCCAAAACCTCCATTGTTGTATTGCTCTGACTTTGTTGTAGGTTTGTGGAGTTGCCAAAACAAGACACTGTCCATAAAGTTTAGAGTTTTGTGGCCATTTGGCCCTGTTTTGCTGAGTTTTTAATCTACTTTCCAAGACTTGTGTTAGACTAATGGTTAGAGAATTGCTTTTCTAATCAAAGGAAAGCTCAATTTCTTGATAAAGGGCTTCTGCTTTTGGGTGTCTTGTTTCCTAGACAGCTCCATGCCATGGATCATGTAATTCCAAATCACTCTGTGGGAGGATATTATGAAAGGGAAGATGCAGCCTGCCTAATCAAGGACACATAAAAGGCTGGCTTTAAAAGGGTTCATTCTAGAAGGCTCTTGAGATTGCGTTGAGATGCCTTCACAAAATATTTTCTCCATCCTTGCTCCTGTCCCTTCCCTCTGCCTTTCTTTTATTTATTTTTTTTTTTTTAAGAAAATACAGTAAACATTCTAATGTACACTGAAAGCATTACACTGTGTTCAGGACACTCGGGCCTCCTTGCGTAGTAGAGCTTGGGATATCTGAAATAGTGCAGCAGAAACATTCTGTATGTTGGAAGCTTCCCTAGAGCAAGCAAGATGTGATCTTAAGAGTCTAAATGAAAAAAAAATAAAAAGTGGAAAAAATCTGACTGTGACAGAATAGAATCTATAGCAAGTTATCAGGAGAACTGAAGAAATCAAAATATGAAGAAGGAAAGGAGTTGGAATGAGTTGCTTGGGAACAATGGCAAATATCCTCGGGAGACTAAACAATGTGTCTAATTAAGAATGATTTTTGGTGTGCTGTAAAAGCATCCAGCACTTCCAGGAAGCTGTTGCCATAAGCAAAGGACAAAATGCTGAGCCCAGAAAAGAGCAGATTCCCATCCAGTTCCATGGCCAGGAATCAGGGACACACTGGTTCAAAAGGGCAAGGGAATGACTCCAGCCTGCTGCTGGCACTACTAAAACTTATCTAGAGGGAAATTTCCAGTCAAACAGCAGACTCCTAGCAATGCCTGCAGTGCACAGATGTGCATCTTGGAAGGGTGAAGTAGAACTGATGGCTGGAGGTAAAAATGACTCTGCTGCCTTTAATGTTTTCTTTTACGTATTTACTCCTACATTTGGAATAATTATCCATAACGTATGTAAATCAAATGTTGCTGAATGTACATAGACTCCACAAGCAAATAAATTCATTTTCAAGTGAAGTTTCAACTTGCCTACTTCTCATTCCAATTGAGAACATTTATAGTGTTTTGAGCATATCAGGTCTGGAAAGTGAAGTACAGGCACAGTCTGTACCACAGAGTGTCTCTTTTTTCATTAAAAGAATGAAGTCTTGTCAGTGCCATTTATGACTTTATTTAAGAATGTACAGCTGGTGCTTTTGAGGAGAATATGTAAATGATGGATTCTTTATAGGTTCAGTATTAAGTAAATACAGACTGCTCCAGCGTCATCCTATTTGATGCTGCTGAAAGGAGCTAATCAAATAGTCTATAAATATCTGCAGTGTCCTTTTCCCTCGGAGGAGCAAGTTACTTTCTGTGAAATTAATTTCCATATTGTGTGTGCTAAACAGAGCAAGTGACAGCTCTCCTTTCAAACACACCGTGTCTTTACCTAGCGAACAAGTTTTGCATCATTGTAATTTAACATCAGTTTATAAATAGAGAGGTCAGTGGCCTGATAAACCAGTTCTGGATCATGACAATGCAGTGTTCTCATTCTTATCCTTAGGCTGCAGGGAGGTGAAAAGCTGAAAAGCAGCCAGTCTGATCACTGTATCCATTCCTGTAAGAGTCAGGATCTTTTTCTTTTGTGTTATCTTATTCTTGGAATATCCACAGGCACAACCCAAGCTCTACTATGCCTTAAAATATAACCAGCTGTCTTCAGCTCCACAGGCAAAAAAGGCAACTTCCTTTATTGTTTGGTTTCCTGTGGCTGTGTTTGTTAGAGAACACTGGACCTGATGCTGCCCAAGATGGGGAAAAAAGGGGTCCATTTTTAGCTACCGTGCTTTCTGTCCTGGATTCCTGCAGCTTTCCATTGGATTTGGTATCTGAAAAAAAGGCATGTGAGTATTTTAAGGCTTTCTTGGCTGAGCAAGGAACAATTCTGGACAGTTTTTCTCCTGCCCTGCCCTGTTGGAAGGGTGGAACCTTTGCACAATGAATCCCGACTCTTAACGGGAACTCAGGGAAGGAGCCTCCTGCCCGAGAGCAGCACGCACCAAGGAGAGCAGGGATGGAAAACACATCCTTGCACTGCTTTCAGATCTATAAACTCACTCACTTTGGGTTTCCAGCAGCTGCTGGATTATCTTATGCTGGCTATGGACATAAAGATCCAAATTCATTCCTTTCACACTTGGGTTGCCAGTGGAATTATTTCACTTTTCAGTCCCAAATTGAACCTGCTTGAACTGACAGCAAAAGATAATTTATTCCCATATTGTGCATGTTGTAAGTGTTTGGAGGGATGACTCATTTTAAAAATCTGAAGAGAGAGTTCATTCTGTCCTAATTTAAACCTACTCATTTTACAAACTCTCTTTTACACCCTTGTTCTTTATAAGAAAATATCCCATCCCAGAACAAAACCTTTTAAATTCTGAGAAAGACTAGACCTCAGAAATGGAAAGGTGACAACCAATCTGTGGATAAAATTCTCCAAATATTTAATATGGCTCTACAGCATCTCATTGTTTATATTTTTGACAGGCAGTGTGGCCTTTCCAACGATTTTCACTGCACTTCACACCCTACCTTTGACAGGCACTTTATTGTCATCCAGGTGTACGTTCTGTGCCTACTCAACTAAACCATGGTTGTAGTTTAATTCTAGCAGTGATGAATTGCTGGAGTGAATTCATGCAAACAGGGAAATAGAAATTAAATTCATCACACTATGAAAACCATTCCTCCCCATGTAAATTAGTAGCTTTACTGCTAAAATCAATTTGTTTTGGTAAATTATGCAAAAATTCTCAAAGGACTTAGGTAGATGATTTATTATACTCTTACTGTTTCATAATATTAGAAAATGAAATTTATTCACACAATATTAGATGGCATAAGCTGAGAGCTTTAGTGACAATTTCTGTTTATTACAATTAATCTAGGTTGTCTGTGGTGACAGAATTCCCACAATGTGTAGGACATAATCTTTATGAGAGATGCTTTTTATTAAACTGTACACAAGTGTTCTTCATTTGAATAGAACAGATCAATTACTTCTCTATTGCAAGGCCTTTCAATTGTTCTAATAATCTCTAATGAAATTCAGGGTTTATATGAAAACTATTTGTATTCTGAATCCTTGAAATATCAGAACTTCAAAACGCCCTCAGAAAATAAACAGCTTCTCAGATCTTTTAAGCAATGTAAGTGGAGTTATTCTAAATTACTTTAAACATCTTGCTCAGTGTTCTAGAAGTCAGTTTGTAGTTCATTCATGCCAAGAGTCCTGCAGCTGAAATCGCTGGTGTTCCTGTTAAATGCTCGTGGCTATCACTTGCTGGGATCTAAATCCCTAAAGAAATACAAAAATGGTGTGTGAGAGATACTGGGAGTGAGGAGACAGGGAGTGGAAAACAGGATTCAATCAAGTAATGAATGTCTGGGCAATAAATCATACAGCAAGAGAAATACATTGAAGATAATAAATGTACATTTCCATTTGTTACATCTTCATTATGGAATGCTGGGCTGGACAGTATAAATTGTACATATCTTTTCATCAGCGTTTTTTCTGTTGCTCTCCCTGGGCATTAACCAGTTGTAGTAAGTCCAGAAGGTTTGTCCCCTGTCAGGTTTAACTGGACAATGGGGCCCCGGGCAGAAAAGCCATCGCCCCAAAGGGAGAGAGCAAACAGCACCGAGCTCAGCTTAACCAGAGTGCAGTTAAAAGTATACGTGACAGAAAAGCACTTTTCTGAACCAAAATGTTGCTTGCCATATTTCAAAGATCTACTGCAAAGAGAGATTCCAGAATTCCAGAATGGTTTGGGTTGGGAGGGACCTTAAAGCCCATCCAGTGCCACCCCAGCCATGGGCAGGGACACCTTGCACTGTCCCAGGGTGCTCCAAGCCCCAGTGTCCAACCTGGCCTCGGACACTGCCAGGGATGGATCTTTGCTCCTTTCTCCTAGTAAATCATAATCCTAATGATCTGTAATAACTTTTTGCAGTGGGAGGCGCAAAACAACTTTTAAAGTTTCCACCAACTCCCCCTTTAATAATTTCCTTTCAGAAGATAATTTTTGACATGAATAAAATACACCACATAAAATATTGTGAACTTGAACGTTCATGTCAGTTTTAAGCAGCAGACAGCTTGCCTGCGTTATCTCAGAAGTCTATAAATATCTTTATGTGAAGAATACCAAATTACTGTTTTCAGGAAAAAATTAAATATTTGTTTTAACCAATGGTATCAGTTTTTTTTAAAAAAAGTCTTCTATCCCAGACCTGTTTTACATTCACTAACTTGTGTCTGGGCGTGTTGCACTGAGTCAGGGAAATGTAGCAGCAGGTCTGAAGGGCAAGTGGAGCTTTGTGAACATTAATTACAACGTCCGTGGGCTGGCAAGAGCCGCAGGCCCCAAGGGAGATGTTTTACAGTGCCAGGTGACAAAACGTGCTGACCCCGGAGGTGGCCACATGAATTGACCGCTGAAGCTGGCACGTTCCAGTGTGGCTCATGTGTGTATTCCTAACCCTTGAGCTCCAGGAGCTTCCTTATGTGACGTTTAGGGCTCTCAGTGTCCACCTTCATCTCTGTCGTTGCTTTCCGGGGCTCTCTCCATCAGGAATCTTTCAAATCCGTGGGTGCAATGTATAAAACTAGACTGGGACAGAGTACAGAGTATTCTAATTATTATGGACCTTCATATAACCATGATTGTAAAAGTGATGCAGTCAGGTACCACGTGGTTTGCCCCTTTCTTTACGTCTCCCTCTGTCCAAGAGCAGAAACACTTTTGGGAGGTTCCTGCCACTTACCAAAATTGTGAGTACTCTAATTTCGACAGCAGTGTTGAGGTACTCCACAATGTTTGTTGATTTAAAAGGGTTTTCTCTCAGCCCTCCTTTCCCTGAATAGTGTTCTGCAAGCTCACAGAGTTTGTGTAAATAGGCACTGACTAATCATGTACTCACAGTGGGAAATTCAGAAATTACTGTGTAGGGAAAACCATATGGAAAAAACTACTTTTGTAATTTATTTTTAATGACAGAGTATTTTCCTATAATCAGAAAATGGCTGACAAAATATATAATATAATGCCTGAGAAGGGATTGTCTTTTTTATTTTACGTCTTTTCTATTTTATGTCTTTTCTATTTTATGTCCTTGCTTTATGTCTTTTCTACTTTATTCCTTGAGTTTTTTCTGAAGTCAGATTTTTGGTCCTTTGAATCTTTTTATTGGTACATTTCTGCCCAGGTCATGGCTTTAACATTTCTAAAAGCTGCTGTATTTTAAAATCCCCTTTCATTTGGTACCAATGGGGTCCGCCTTGACAAAACACGTGTCCTTCTGTGATTCAAAATTCTGCAGTCCTGCCAAAGACAGAGGCTTCCATCATAATTATGATCATAGCAATTGCATTGCTTATAAGAAATAGGGAAAACTTACTGAAAGACTACTTTTCAATGGAATATGGTTTTTTTTTTTTTTTCCCCAGTTATGAAATCTGGGACTTCCTTTCTAAACAAGCAGACAAATTATACAGAATCCAGCTACTAACTCTCCTCAAAAATCCCTAGACTTTTCTTACACTGAAGTGATACCGAAAATACATTTTAAGAAGGAGAAAAGAGTTCAAGAAATACAGAGGTACAAGATAAAAAACTGTCCAAGGGGCAAAGCAGCAGGAAAAATCCCATGTGTCAAACATAACAAAGTGGTCAGGAAGACTGGATTCATCACCACCAGGCATTTGGGCTTCCAGGTTGGCAGCAACTTGCCCAGCAGTTGGAATAAGGCAAGCAGGAAGCACTGGAGCTGGAAAAGACTCTGCAGGGGTATCTGTGATATTTCTACTGCAGTTCTTGTCCCAGTGGGAGTGAAGAACTCTGCTCTGAAGTCAGTTCTGCCATTACTCAGTCTCTTTTGTTTAGTTCTAGACTTGTGAGGTTAATCTGAAAAGCAAAGCTGTTGACAGTTTAGGCACACAAATCTTTTTAAACTTGGGAATTCCATCATCATGTCAATATTCTCTCGCCTTTGGAAATCTTGTTTTCAGGGGGAGTTCTCACAAGTTAAATGTGAGAACAAAAATAACTAGTCCTGGTATTACTAGAAAGTTTTTTTATGTATGATAGGGCTCCTCCCATTGAGCACCAGGGTCTCTGAGTTTTGCACAATCTGTTATACATTTATATTTAAAACTTTTATCTTCAAGGCTTTGTGACTTTGAATAGTCTCGTGATTCACATAAGCCTTGTGCCTTAAACAATGGCTCATTCTTCTTCAGCACAATGCAATCCTCTAATAAAATGGAACTATACAAATGTAATTAAAGCCACTTTTATGGCACGGCTGATAATTTTTAAAGTTCACTTCACATACTACCACTGTTCAATACCTTACTTGGAAAAAGTAACTCCTAATTTACTGAAACAAGTTTAATTTTCTTTAATTGGTTAATTGAAATTAATAAATTCAATTCTTTTGACAGAAAGAACCTTGTAACTTTCGGGTAACGGATTGCCATGGCAATGTGGAATATCAGGAAACATTCCTCCCTGAGGCAGGAGGGGAGAGATGCCGCATGAGCAGCATCACGCTGCGGGTCATCCACGAGATGGCAATAGCAGAATGAGTTCCTGGAAGTTCAGGCCTTTATGAAACTCCGCTCTTTGCATCTGATGCCAATTTGGAAATTTAATTTGGATCAGAGCAAAGCTGGGACAGAAGCTGGTTGCTTTGCCATCCTCTTGTTCACAGAAATATAATACGATTATAAAATATAAAGCATAAATTTGTATTCAAACCTCGCTGACCTTACTTAAAACATTTAATTTTTTTCAGCTGGTCATTGATACAGCAGAATTTCTGCTACACAAAATGCTGTGAATAACATTTCTCTTCTTTCCCTCTATCCAAGTTCTCTAAGTCCATGAAGGCTCCAAGCTGAAATATTTTGAACATTTGTATTTCTCACAGGTCTGTATGAATGTTTGCTTGAAGTTAAGCACTTAAATAAAAGTCCTAATTTTCAGTGATGCTAAACATCCCAGCATGGCACACTGATGGCAAATAGGTCTTTCTTCAAAGAATTTGGACTGTATATTTAATACCTCTCACCTTTAAAATACATATTTCTGACAGCCTGTTCCTGTATGCTGCTACTTTTTGAAGCATTTCAATTGCCTTAAGAGAAAAACAAAATTATAAAATCGACACTAACACATTTAAAAAAAAGGGGGGGG
>VZRN01004004.1:360784-376990 GCA_013397935.1 Dasyornis broadbenti | reverse complement strand
TCTTTAGATTTTTTTTTTTTGTTTTTAGAAATGCTCTCTAATCAAAATTCTTCATCTAATTTAGTAACTAAGTGTAAGAATAGAGCTGGTAGCCCTTCCTTTCTTCCAGTGCCTGAAGGAGCTGCAGGAAAGATGGAGAGAGACAATTGCCAAGGGCTGCAGGGACAGGACACAGGGAATGGCTTCCCAGTGCCAGAGGGCAGGGCTGGATGGGATCTTGGGAAGGAATTGTTCCCTGGGAGGCTGGGGAGGCCCTGGCCCAGGGTGCCCAGAGAAGCTGTGGCTGCCCCTGGATCCCTGGCAGTGTCCAAGGCCAGGTTGGACACTGGGGCTTGGAGCAGCCTGGGACAGTGCAAGGTGTCCCTGCTCATGGCAGGGGTGGGGCTGGATGGGCTTTGAGGTCCCTCCCAACTCAAACTATTCCATGATTGTACGATTCATGATTTTTAACACGGGTGGTGCTGGTAGATTGATGTTCTGAAGGTTTAGATGCCCATCAAGCCTAATGAGGAGCTCAATGCGCCTGTCCAAACACAGGATTTCAGCATCCGAACCCTGATCAGTCTCTGGTCTGCCACCACTTAGCAAAACTAGATGGAGAAAAAACAATGAAAATGCTTGAAAACAACTTCTCCCACAGTCCATAAGCACCTCGTGGTGTTAATGAATTGCATCATCCCTGGAAGTTGCCTTTCTCCACTGTCCATACAGGAAGCCTCCAGTGACCAGGTACACTGGGCAGATGCTTTAGCCAAGGGCCAAGGAGATCTCCACCAGGTGTGAATAGTTCATTCCACAAGACTGCAATCCTGGGCCCGAGTGCTTCCTGCAATACAGTTTGGCTCTGGAGGGATTTTTGATTTTTTTCTGGGCAGGTACAGCATATTTCACTTATTTGTAAACGTCCAACAGAGCCTTAATCTTCTTCACTCTATGTTGATAGAGTAAAGGCAGATAAAGTCTGTATCTCTTAAAACCCACTGTTGATGTTTCATAAAGTTGACTTTTCTACATACAAGGGAGGTGAATATGAAGGTCAATATTGCTGTAGTGAATTTATTATGAATTTGCATAGAGATAAAGCAGGTTCCTCATTGACGTGGAAACAGAAGTTACAGACAAAATTAATGTTTTATCTGAGCACTTATTTCAGTGACTTTTATAAACACAAACTGTCATTTGGATTTTCACGTCTTTTCGAGGAAGCAGACATACGATATGGATGGTTACATATGTGAATGGTTACACAACTGACTAAAAATAAATGTTCATTCTTTTTTTTCCTCTTGTTCTTGCCTTGTTCACTAATCATCTAAAAGGTGGCTGCCCAAATGAATTTCCAAATATATCCAAGAATTCCTTCCTTTATGCACACACTTCGGGTGAAAGTATTTATTAAGTTACAATGTCAGCCTTGACAAATTATCTATTGCATATATTTTGGTAAATCCAGCAATATTAAAGATACAGAAAATGATCATGAAATCTTAAGAGGCACAGGTCTTATCTTTAATGAGACTTGCCAAAATCTTATTAAAAGTGACATGGGAACGTAGGCACTACTTAAACATTGTATTTTTTTTTTATTAGTCTGGCTCCAGAGCAGGACAAGGACGTCCATGGACTATGCAGATGTTTTCAATCCCTAACGCCTTGTAGGACAGCAGGAGGGCAAGAATGACCCACACTTTGCCTGAAAGAAGCAGAAGGTGACAGTGCTCAGCCTGTTTTGTTTGTTTTCTCGTTACTGGGTGTCTGTAGCTCATAAACACTCACAAACTGTTTTCTTTCTCTTGACTTTCAATAGATGCATTCAAAGCAGAGTGAGCAGGGTTTAAAATCTGATCTTATCAGACAAATCTCAATTCCCAGTTTTCTATAATCAAGAGTTTGGTTCAAGTCTAGGGCACTCCCAGAGAATCAGATCTTTTGATTAGAGGTGTTTGCTAAAGCCAGACTCACATTTTCGTAGCAATCCTTCAGAGCTGTACAATTTATGGCTCAAATTTACTGGGGTTGTGCAAGGATTTCTCATTTTCTTAATTCAGGTTATCTTACTCCTACCATTTAAATTCATGGTACTTTTGCCCATAAACTGTTGAAAGGAATGACTTTTGGGGTTTAGGTTTTTATTTCACCTCATGTCAGTTCAGCACCCTGATCTAAACTGGCTGCTTAAACTCCTGTTCCCATTAAACCAGTGTTTAGGTTTAGCTTTAACAACCTGGAATGTGGGTGAGATGAATCCTGGGTGTGACCCTGCTATCACATTCACAAGAAAAACTAATAATATGCATTATGGTTTAGAAGGACTGAGTCTTAAATTAGGATGCAACTTTCAGGATTGCTAGTAAAATGCAGATTTTTTAATTTATATGTAGGTATCTATTAGGTCTGCTGTCTTTACTTGATGGAAGCCTTCAAAAATGATGTATCACTCAATGCAATGCACAATTTTTAGTCCTCTTGTAGTTTTAACTTGGCAGAAATTATAGAAACAGCAGAATCCCAGGTGAGTAAAGACAATTAAGTATTAATCAAATCTCCAGTATATTCTAATTTGACACTAATTACTTTGTTATAATTCATTAATAAATATTTAATTTGGCCTTGAGCGTAGACTGTTTGTTTGTTCCTGTGAAAACCAAGCATGAAATCTTTGTTTCTTAGAAATTCTTCCCTGGGAAGGTGGGGAGGCCCTGGCCCAGGGTGCCCAGAGAAGCTGTGGCTGCCCCTGGATCCCTGGCAGTGTCCAAGGCCAGGTTGGACACTGGGGCTTGGAGCAGCCTGGGACAGTGGAAGGTGTCCCTGGGGTGGCACTGGGTGGGTTTTAATGTCCCTTCCAACCCACAGCATTCCATGATTCATTGATATGATTCTAGATTCTGAAAGTATCTAAAGTTCCACCATCTAAATAACTTTAAAGATCTGGGTATTTCTTACCAGGAGAGCAGCTTTACCTGGTACCATGTTGAACATCCGTAGAGGCTCATGCCTACTTGCAGTCAGCCTGGAGAGATTTCTGCTCTTTTGGGGCCCTCACGCCATTTTCTGTTTTTAGCAAAAGGAAGTAATGTGATTCCCACAGTATTCCCCACAGCCACCTTCAGATGGACTGGCAGCCATGAACAGGGATGATGAAAAACATACAGAATGGATAAAACCACCCAACAGTAACGTAGAAATGCAGGAAGCTCTGGATATGATTTCACCTCCTAGACCTCTCTCAGTTGCTGGCATTTCTGAGGAACGTTCCTAAGCTTCGGAATCAGGAGACTGGCTTGTACAAGGTCTTTAACTGGTGCCCATTTCTCCTGGATATTGAGTCATTCTAAATGACCATCCAAATACACCTGAATTTTATTCAGCGTCATTCTAAATGACCGTTCAAATATACCTGGATTTTCAAATGGTTATTTTTGTCCTGTATTTTTGGTTATGGACTACCTTTTAACTCTTAGTGCCCTTGGTATTAATAGCAGATGTATGCAGAGATTAAAGACAGATGCTCCTTTTTTCCCTCTCATCCCTCCTGCTAACATCTGAAAGCCTTGTTCACCTCCTCCTGTCTAATGATTAGATATTAAAATCAGATAAGCTCACTAAGCTTTCATACTTACTTGAAAGGAAAAAAAAGAAGTGAATTCAATAATATGAGGCTTTCAACTTTATCCCTTTGGGAATTAATTTTTTCCCCTATTCTGTAACACGGAGATGGGGAGGAGTTCCTGTAATTGCTGAAGCTGTAACTGGAATATTTTGCTAATCTGTTGCATTGAATGCAATTCCTGCTGGGTTTCACGAGTGGTAAATACAAGAAAAATCTGGAAATGATGACTTAACCAAGCAACCCGGGTTATGTATCTGTTCATAAGCAGTGCTGTTACTTTAATGCTGGAGCAGTCATGTATGAAAATCCTCCTTTTCCCAGAGTCCCAACACATCAACCTCCCATGCCTTGCTCTGCGTGTATATGTGGGGTTCTTGGTTTTGTTTTTTATTTTTAAAGGGCCAAAGTGAAAAGTCCAAAGAAACGGATGAGCCAAAATCATCTTCATAAACTATGTTCTATGCCCTTGTATCACAGGAGGAGAAATTACCTTGTGCAGAGATGCAGGCATTAAATTGAAACTTATTAGGCCTGTGCAAGGCAGTTTGATATTTGTGGATAATTGCCATCCTATATCCAATATCAAATTCTGTTATTTTTCCTGTTTCCTTCCGTCCTAGCTGGAGGATCAATAGCAATAGTCAAATTTAAACAGCACAGGGTCCACATATGCCACTGTAGCTGATCAAAGCTTTGTACAAACAGGGCAGAAGGAGCCTCATTCCATTGTGCTGCCCTACGAGGTGGGAATAAATCACCTGTAGCATAATTATAACGGAGGTTGAAAGCGACCTCTGAAGGTCATTTGATCTGACACCCTGCTCAGAACAAGTTGAGTAGCACGTTCTAGTACTTCACAAAGGGTTGATGCAGAAAACTTTAAAAATCTCTTATTGAGAGGGTTTGTGTAGAACTTGAGCATTTCTTTCCTGTAACTCATTATTTCCCAACGAACAAATCAAAGAGTGCCTTTACAAATCCTCAGTGAAGGGTGCTGCCTGTGTGGGACAGTCTCTGCTGCTTCCAGTTCTCTGTGGGGAGGCAAATTTTGCATTTTGCTATTGCTACACAGTTTCAGAGGGAGGATTTTTGGGAGGGAGGATCAGTCATATTGTTTGGACAGCAGCTGGAACAGAAACACAAGATGTGCACAGTGATTGGGGGATGATTTAAAACATACCAGACTACACTGCCTATTTTGAGAGCTGGTTCATATTCCCAGGATGCTTTATCTGTAACAGAAACCAAAATTAATTGATTTTTAAACACTGCCAATGCAGACGTTTTCCACAGAATTCAGTGGAGAATTTTGTCCTGTGTGTTTGATAGCATTTATTTGTCTCAAATACGATTCTTTTGCTTTCCACAGCAAAACTTCACACTGAATTACTCTGAGGCGCCTGGCTTCCCAGAGTAAGTCAGGTTATGCTTTGCTTTGTAGTAGAAGGAGCAAGTCAGAGCTGCACAAAGTTTGGTGAAACCAAGCTGGCCCAGGCTCTTTCTGCAGTCTTGAAAAATAGTTTTCTGAATTTTTTCAGGATATTGGGGATTTTTTGGTGTGTGTCTGTGGAGCAAAGGGAGAGCACTAGCAGTCATTGAAACAACTCTGAGAGGAGACTTCCCCTTCCCTGCTGCCCATTAACCCCTCTGCCCCTCCGGTGTTTTTAGCCTTCCTCAATTTATTCCTCACAAGTATGATAGCACTGCCTTTTAGGACATTCTGGCAGATTTTAAGCAATGATTAGATGCCTTTCATGGGAAACACTGGAGACTCTGGAGTGTGGAAGGGGAGTAGATGCCCCTGCCTGCTGGGGAAGCTCAGGTAAATGGAGAGCTCGTTGTGGAAGAACCAGTGAGTTTAGGCACCTGCCGAGGTTCAGTGGGGCTATAAACGAGGCTAACTGGATCAGAGACTGTGATTTGGTCAATTCCATCGGCCTAAAATCCCCCTTAGGGAGGCTGTATCCCAACCTAATTTGTGTCTCCTGTGGTTGCTTTGGGCACCACATCCACGTAATCTGCTGCATTTTGGAAATGCACCATCTGCAGTCATTGTATTTAACACCTGTGGGTATCTGTGCCTGATTTGGCAGGGGAGGGCAGGGAAAGGGAAGACAGATTGCTGCATCCATTCCTAGCAAATAAAAGTATGGATTACTGAATATGGAATCCAGTTCCCCTGCTGGTGCCCAGGTGACAAATTGTAACTCAAATGCCAGAGATGAATAGAAGGGGATCTCTTTGTCTCATATATTCCTCCTAATTAATTATGCATCTCTCAGCTAGAAGAGAAATATTCTTATCCCAGCACAGACTTTGCTCCAAATATTACTTTATTATCTGATTGTCAGACAAACATGCCAAGTAATAAATTGATTTTCACAGAAAACACAGTAGGTGAAAGCAGTGCGTCAGCAGCCAGTCTTTTGAAAGCTGTGTGAAAAACAAAAGCAAAAAAATGAGCTTGTGAGGTACAATACAGTCCCTGTGACTTGCTGTGGGACCAGGCAAAGAGGGGCAGGAAATGCCAGCTGTTTTGATAACGTATTTATTTTGTTAGGACATAGAAAGTTGCTTTAAAATAATTGCATATTAACAAGATGTATGGCTGTGAATTAATCCTCCTCACATAAAATAAATATATATGAATTCATCAAGGCTTATATGTGTACTTTTTCTTGACATTGATAATAAGAACAAGTGGAAATGGTTTTGGTTAATGAGCCAGTTCCGTTCGGATGGGATCAGGGTCCTGCAGCAGGTGGTGCTCAGCTGTGGAACTCACCAGGGCTTTGCTGAGCTTCCCACAATCCTGACAATGCAGTGAAGAGTCAGCACCACTTGTCAGCCTGAAATAGTGTAATTTCTTCCATAAGTTCTCCAAAGCGTTTTCACAGAATCATGGAATGGTTTGGGTTGGAAGAGAACTTAAGGATCATCCCATCCCACCCCTGCCAATGCAGGGACACCTTGCACTGTCCCAGGCTGCTCCAAGCCCCAGTGTCCAACCTGGCCTTGGACACTGCCAGGGATCCAGGGGCAGCCACAGCTTCTCTGGGCACCCTGGGCCAGGGCCTCCCCAGCCTCCCAGGGAACAATTCCTTCCCAAGATCCCATCCAGCCCTGCCCTCTGGCACTGGGAAGCCATTCCCTGTGTCCTGTCCCTGCAGCCCTTGGCAATTGTCTCTCTCCATCTTTCCTGCAGCTCCTTCAGGCCCTGCAAGGCCACAATGAGCTCAGCCCAAAGCTTCTCCTCTCCAGGCTCAACAATCGCAGCTCTCGCAGCCTTTCCTCCCAGCAGAGCTGCTCCATCCCTCTGCTCATCCTGGAGCCTCCTCTGGGCTCTCTCCAGCAGCTCCAGCTCCTTCCTGTGCTGGGCCCAGGGCTGGGGCAGCTCTGCAGGTGGGGTCTCACCTGAGCACAGGGGCAGAGGGGCAGAATCCCCTCCCTGTTCCATCCTAGAGATCCGATGGTGGTTATGTCTCCACTAGAGGAAGATAAAATGAATTCCCAATTCAATTGGCATGAACGTTATTTGCGAGTTCAAGAATCTGTGTTTTGGATTTCATGACAAGGATTAAGCAGCAACACTAGGCCAGGAGCACATTTCTTTAAAGTGTTACAAAGGGTCTTTTTACAAGAATTCCCCCAAATCTTTCAATAACAGGACAGATGAAAAAAAAAATTGCTGGGATAATAAATATTTTTTTTTGTGCCTACTTTGTGAGATCACTACATATGAAAACATCTTGAAGTGATGAGCATGCCCTGTAGACACAGGACGAGGACTTCAGGTAGTGGATTTCACTGGATACCACCACTGAAACTAAGATTTTAAAAGTCAAGGATCTCTTTCACAGGTTCTTTGAGCTTCATAAAAATCCCATTTTCCTTGCAGCACCTTACAATTACATATTCACCCTTATGGACTCTGGATTGTTAATGCTGAAAATAATTATGTTTTTAAAGGTACTTTGCATCAGAGGGTTACTGCAGACAAAACAAAATTAAAGGAAACAGGAACACAGCTTTGGAAATATTTGAGAAAATTATAAAACTTCACTTCTTTATATTAAATTGTATTAAGGTAAAGCCAAGACAAGTGACCAATGGACATTGCTGCCACATAGTTTTTAAAAAATCATCGTGTGTAAATATTCTATTGGCAAAAAAAATAGAATTATCATCATAATTACGATACAAATACATTCATACTTTGGTATGAACAGCATTGGACTTATAATTTTGGATAATTTAAACAGCTGCACTTTATTCAGGAGAACTGTTATAAATAATTATCTGGTTCTGCAAAGACAATTGTTAAAACTAAAGGAATCTTCTCAGAAAACAATCCCACATCATCAGCCAGAAAAAAGGCTTATGCAAAGCATGGGAGAGCATAAGGGCTTCATTAGTTATTAATTTGTGAAGTGATGCATGTCTGTGAGAGGAGTGGGAAGACATGAAGCATCTGTGTGAGGCAGCAGTGAAAGAGAAATGTTGGAGAGAAAGGGTAGCAAATCAAGGACACAGCTTGAATGGAGCTCTGGCCTTGAAAAAAAGCTTAACTGGAGTCTTAATCCAAGACTTGGCTTAGGTTAAATACAGGAGATTTTGGGTTTTACTATTGAATAAATGAGAAAACAAACAAACATCTCTCTCTTGGACACCTGCAGGGATGGGGACTCCAAAGCTCCCTGGGCAGCCCCTGCCAAGGCCTGAGCACCCTTTCCATGGAGAAATTCCTGCTGCTGTCCAAGCTGAGCCTCCCCTGGCCCAGCCTGAGGCCGTTCCCTCTCCTCCTGTCCCTGTTCCCTGGCAGCAGAGCCCGACCCCCCCGGCTGCCCCCTCCTGTCAGGAGCTGTGCAGAGCCACAAGGTTCCCCCTGAGCCTCCTTTGCTCCAGCCTCAGCCCTTTCCCAGCTCCCTCAGCTGCTCCTCCCAGCACTGACCCTGCAGCACTTCCTCCTGGAACGAAACATTGACTAAAAAGCTCAAACCACGGTTCTACACAAGCCAGGACAGAGGAGATTCTATGGCAGAAGAGTTTATTTTTTTCCCCCTTTTGACAAAACCCTTTATTCAGACAATATTGCTCATTTCCCTAGTATAAATATATAATGGAATGTGATTTTTTTTTTTTCGGTTGAGCGCAAGAATTGCAAAGCAAAACCTGTATTTTTTCACTGAAGACAATTTCCTTGACACATTCTACATTTATGGGGCACTAGAAATACTATGACCTTACATGTTAACAGCTATCTAGTGGGTACTTGTTTAACCGTTTGGCACTGAATTTGAAAATGTTACAGCTTTTGGTATTGCCTGAGACCATTAATTTCAAGTGTTATGCCATTTTAGAAGATAATTACATTTTATGAAAGGAGCCAAAATGGAAATAAATTTGTCTGGGTTTTTTTTAACCAAATGAATAATTTAAGCCCCAAAATCAAGTCCATTCAGAGCCACACCCCTATTCGATGTGCTGAATATCTATGAAAGATCCATTCAGGATCTGTGACTGGCACTGGCAGGCTGAAGGGATGAAGTTTTCCTATTATTTCTGTAACAAATTCCTGTCAACATGTAGATATGGAGATGCTTAATTATTTACAGTTCAAGTTAATTTTCGAAGCAAAGCTCATTAATTTTTGCAATGCTAGGAACTCAGTGTGTTGTTGCAGCGAAGATATATTAAATTAAAATATCAGATTTTGGCAATTAGGTATTATTCTCA
Source organism: Dasyornis broadbenti (assembly GCA_013397935.1). Classification (NCBI taxonomy): domain Eukaryota; kingdom Metazoa; phylum Chordata; class Aves; order Passeriformes; family Dasyornithidae; genus Dasyornis; species Dasyornis broadbenti. Next base: position 367,644 of record VZRN01004004.1, on the reverse strand, counting down.
TGAGACAGCAGGAGTGTAGCTAAATATTGGTATTTACTTTACAATATCATAATTACACCTACCAGAGTTTTGATCCTGAAACAAGATTAAAGTAGATCTTCAACCACAAAGGTTTAACAACAGAATATTTTTTAAGAAGATAGAAAAGAAAACAAAATCAACTGCAAGTTGCTCTTTTCAAGAAATATGAAACATGGCACATGAATTCCTGAAAAGGGACTATCAGAGTGAAACACAGAGTATTATTTAAGTAACATTCAGTTAAAAGATCCCCTTGTAAATCTGTGTATGAATAACAGGGCTGTGCATGGAAGTCTCAAGCTTCTGTGTATGAAGCAGGTAAATCTTCAAGGTTATTCTTCCAAAGATGTTGAGTTCAGAACATGGCACCTATTTGTGTTATTTTGGAATTATACAGAAACCATAATTCTTGTTCTACAGAAGGTTCTGAAACTGGGTAAAATGGAATATACACAAGACACTGAAATAAAACTGGCATAGCTCTGAAAAAAATCCTAATGCAAGAATGTTTAAAAATCTTTTAGAGAAAGACATTATTGTGGATTTCTCATTATTTAAATGAGTAAATAACGCCAATGTGCAAGAAGACCTCAAAAAATAGAGCCCACTCTTATCTCCTGTGGATAAAGAAGAAAAAGAAGCTAAATACTTTAGCCAGGCCTCATTCACGTGTCTGATATGGGACAGGTGGGATCTATTTGTTCAGAATACATTCTTATTGTAAGATTAAAGTTATCCCTGTCTGTGCATCTGCGAGTGAGAGACTTCAGACTCCACAATAACCAAACCAAAACTGCAACATTCAGTTTTAAAAATGAGGGAGCCGTAGGTGAAAGCAGAAGAAAGGAAAGACTACCACAACAGGGTTTTCTGTTTTGTCATCGCGATTTCTTCCTGGGAAGGAGCAGTGTGTAGTTTGACACTGCAGAGAGATTTAGTTACATGGAGCCCCAGGGATGCTGGTGCTGTTGGTGATGCCTGGTGGTGACAATCCATCCCAGGAATGTGTGGGAACTCCCAGGGTGGCCCTGAAGCTGCAGCCATTCAGGCTGGGCTCTGGGTGGGTACCTGAGCTATTGCAGTTAAGTTTCATTGGTTTCCTCTGGGGGGGATGCTGGGTGCTGGGAATGTGAGCTGGGAAGGGATCACACAGTGGATCATGTCCTTCTCTGGTGCCTTTCACTGGAATCCCTTCAGTGCTGCTGCAGGTGGAGCTCTGGGCAGGACCCCAGGCCAGAGGCTGTGACCTGCCCTCCCTTGGCATGGCAAGGGCTTGGGGACCTGGGCACAGCTGGGGGAGGGACACCCCGAGCCAGGCCAGGAGGGCGAAAGGAACCAAAGGAAGTTCCAGTCACTGGAATGTCCAGCTCTGCCATAAGGCCTGGCTGAGCTCATGCTGATGGTGAGCTCATGCTGATGGTGAGCTCAGTGAGGAATCTTTTCTGGGTTCTGAATTGTTCAGCCCTGCATAAATGTGCTTCTAGGCAGTCACTCATCCAGTGTTTTCAGCTTTTTGTTGAGACCTGTGTGAAGAACTGGTACACAAACAGTGCAGTGCTCGTGCACGGGCTGGAACAGGCCAGGCTGGCTGTGCTGCTGTCCCGTCCTCAGTGCCTGCAAATGGGATCCGTGTGGGAATGTCCTGTGCCTGGCTGGGGGTGGAAGTGCTGTGTCTGTGTGTGCAACTGCAGTGGCCACACGAGTCCTTGCTGGGAGCATGGGCACTGCCTGGCACTTGCAGGGAAGGGCTTTGCAGGAGTGCTGGTGCCACAGCACTGGCATTTTGGAGAAATGGAGTACAAATAAGCACTACCCTCTGTGGGGTATAATTGTTTTGTCTTTGAGTTTTATGAGATAAAAAAAAAATAAAAATATTTCCTTGTAATTGTTCAGCTGGGAGAAAAGAAGATTTTGAAGTAACTTGATTGCAGTCTTTATGTGCCTGAGGGAGCCTGCAAGAAAGATGGAGAAAGAGACAATTGCCAAGTGCTGCAGGGACAGGACACAGGGAATGGCTTCCCAGTGCCAGAGGGCAGGGCTGGATGGGATCTTGGGAAGGAATTGTTCCCTGGGAGGCTGGGGAGGCCCTGGCCCAGGGTGCCCAGAGAAGCTGTGGCTGCCCCTGGATCCCTGGCAGTGTCCAAGGCCAGGTTGGACACTGGGGCTTGGAGCAGCCTGGGACAGTGCAAGGTGTCCCTGCCCATGGCAGGGGTGGCACTGGATGGACTTTGAGGTCAAGGTCCCTTCCAACCCAGGCCATTCTTTGATTCCATGATTTAAACCACTCCTCAGACCCTGCTGGAGTCCAAGGGAGTTGCCCACCTGCCTGGTGTCACCAGTGCTCAGATGCTTTGTGTGTGTACAAAAGTGAATTTTGTGCAGAAGAGCTCAAATTCAAGTGCACTGAATGCCAGAGAAATATGTAACTTCACACAGGATTTTTAGCTGGTAAATGTTTATCAAATTTCTTCTCTCTAATGGAGATTGCCTGTATATTCTCCTGGTGCTCTATTATTACATTATCAGTTGAGTGTCTCTTGCATATTAGTGTGTGAGTGGCACTTGTGGCAGTAATTCCTGGTGGTTTCAAGGGCGGTGTCACATGCGTTTAGTGTCTCTGTCTTTGGTGGCATTTTCATCCACTGAAGTTAAATGGCTTTTTTCACTCAGGGGAATAGCTAAAATCTCCATCTCTGTGGCAGAATTCTCTGGAGTCCTTAAATCAGAACAGTGACATGTACCAGTAACAACAATTTTAGGTGTGGTAAGTGGAGTGACAAGAGAATTAAAACATATCAGCAAGGTAAAGAAATCTGTCTTAAAAGCCTCTGCCAGGCTTTCACGATGAAGAATTTAATCTATTTTATGTTGAAAAGGCAAAAGTATATTTCAGAGCTTTCTATAAGTTGGAAGCCAATTCATCCTGTGCAGAATCTATTGGCAGGTGTTATCTCTTTATTATTATCGTTTTGGTTTAGGACATTGCAGGATTATTTTTATTAAGGAAGGGAGGCTTCATGATAATACAGCCACTAAAACAACCTGTGGCTTTGAGCTGTTCTGGTCAGAGCGTTTAAGTAACAGCAAGGGATCAATGGGAACACTGGATTTATCTGTGCCGAGATGCTCCAGGAATGGTCTGGAATGTGATGAATTCTTTGCTCTGCACATCCGTCATCGCATGATGACAGCAGCCATTGTCAGTCCCAGTCTCCCTGCCTGCCCTGGGCGTAAAGGACTTGTGCTGCTTGTCCAGTGCAGGCAGCTGGAAATGCCAGTAACATAAATAAATCTCTTGCCACTTATTATAGCTTATATCTTTCAATTTGGACCTTTCAGGGCCTTTTCCTCTGACTCAGCTCATTAAAGTCAGTGAGAATCATTAATTGATCTTTTTTAAAATTACTCTTTTCTTCATCTTCTAAGTACAAGCAAGATCCATCAGCTCATGTGTAAGTAACCAAGTAATGTAACTGGTTTTAATGAGGCAGTTATATGGTGTGGGAGAAAATTTTGAGTTTAGATCTTTTCACCAAAGAATGTAGGCTCAAGTAAGAAAAATTATTTAAAATAACCCACATAACCATTCATAAGTACTTCTAGGTTTTACAAAAACCTCTGAGTTCAGAAAGGAATTTTCTTGAAAAAGAAAAGAAATTTCTTGAAATAGGACTGCCTTTAAGAACTCAAAAGACAGAAATGTTGCCTCAATTCTTAGAGATCATTTTATTTAATTCAACACACTGGTTTCTTGGCAATTAAGTAATGCTTAATGAAACAAAAACTTGGTAATTTACTGCTCTCCTTGTGATTGCACCTTTTAAAGAATTTTTTGCTTTTTACAGAAAAGCTTTGCAAAATTGAAATCTACTGAACTAGAACCTCTCCCATCCACTTAGCCATGATAAAGCTGAGTTTACACATGGATGTCAGAAGTGTAAGAACATGAAAATACATTTGTAACAACCAACACCTGATTTATGTGTCATAAATGCAGCAGATTGATTCTTTTACTAGACTGCAAGAAGGGTGGGCAGTTTTGAGCATCCCAGGGGATGCTCCCCAGGGGCAGTTCCGAGCTCTGCTCCCTGAGGTAGGGACAGAACCCAGGGAACGGCTGGACCCGGGCCCGGGCAGGGTTAGATTGGATCTCAGGGAAAGGTTCTGCTTCCCCCAGAGGGTGCTGGGCACTGCCCAGGCTCTCCAGGGGATGGGCACGGGCCTGAGGCTGCCAGAGTGGTGTCTCTGCCTTATTTTAAACATTTCAAGGTGCATATGAAAAATGCTTGGCCTTTGAAGTTATGGTGCGAGACCTCCAGCAGTCAGGATAAGGCTTTCCTTTATGCCTCCTCCTTTTAGGCATCTTCATGACTGCCCAGGAATTAAATGCTTCTTTTGGTGCCCTGCCCTCTGAGGTGCGTGTCTGATGTCTGTGTGGTCAGAGCTGTGATGTGCAGGAGGAAATGGCTGTGGAGCTCTGGGTGCAGCCTGGGAGCTCTGCGGGCTCCTGGGTGAGGGCAGCACCCTGTGCGCTGTGTCAGAGCTGAGCGGCTGCAGCGCTCCTGTCGCTGCCAGTGCTCAGCTCTCAGCACTCCCTCAGGCACAGATGATGCCTGATGACTTTTTGTCTTTTCCTTTTTGTACCCTTTTTATACATTTTATACCCTTTCCCTTTCCTTGTACCCTTTCCACACGCTCTTTGTTCCTTAGCCCCACAGATCTATAATTCTTGCGGTCTGATTTTCAGCTCAGCTTGGGGGTTTTGCAAAAGGGGAAGACCAAACATTCACAGTAGGATGCCGAGAGCTCTAAACTATAGCAGAACCGGAGGCTCCAACCTTGCATGGAATCTCTTACTCTGGAACACATTTTGCAAGCTGGACTGTAATCTCGTTTGGAGGGGGTAATTAGAATAGGAGGACAATTACTTCATCTATTAAGTTCTTATTGGGGGATTTTAAGTAAAAATACTAATTTTCAAGGTGCATAAAAATTGTGTAGCGTTGTACAGGTGGTTCTCAGCACGCTTTCACCTTTGATGAGCTGTGCACCCAGGATCCTATTAAAACCGAGGTAAATCCCCTTTTCCCCTTTACTTCCCCTTTACTTTACTCACATTTTTACCAGCTGAAAGGCAGCACACACTGTTGCTGTTTCCCACAGTGGAATTTATTGGTGCAGCACATCTTACACTGCCTGTGTTCATGGTCATACAGTGATTCACAGGGCAGGACAATGAAAACTCCATTTTTGTTATTTGTTTTTTGAGAGCTCTCCTGACGTGTCTTGTACTTCCTCACCTTCAGCACGCTGCAGTTCTATGGGATAAGATCCTTTTTCTTCTGTGCACACTTCCCATGTAACCCAAAGGGTGCAAATCTGATCAATTCAGTGATGTATCAGTGAGTTAGGGAATGATTTCCTTCAGTTCTCAGCATTATTTCAGCGTGTGTTACTAAGGAAAGGATTCACTCACTGGTTCCCAAGCAAACTGGACTTGCAGCATAAACAGATTTAAGCCTGTGCATGACAAAATCAGCACTTTGGACTTTGTTAGGAAGTTTGGATTTTTGTATTAACACTCAGCGTATTTCTTAAGTTCATAACTTAAATATTGTCTGTTTACTCACATCTATATTGCATTTCTCTTCCACTGGATAACCCTCACTGTGGACAGCTTCTATACACAGATCAGTTCCAATGAATTTATCTAGAATCATGGTGAGTGCTGCAATAAATGATAAAAGTTTAGTTGTCCTTAATTTCAAGTGGTGAATTAGCTGATCTGTTCATTAAGTGAAGTGGAGCTTTATTTTTTTTTTTTCATCTTTTTTAATAGCATTTCTACAGAACATAAAGCATTGGGACTGTGGAGTTTTTTCAGACCCAGATGAGCACGGTGTTTCTTTTACAGCGTTTTTGGGATTGCAGGAGACAAGGTTCATAGGTTCTTGCCCAGAAAATACCCAGGAGACTTCAAAAGGCAGATTTTCTTGCTATGCAAGTAGAAAATTAAGTCCTTATATCAGTTTCTTCGAGCCCATAAGCTTTTCACAATTGCTTTTCTATGACTGTCAAACACAGTAATGCCAATTTAATTGCATAATGTGAGTAATCAGCATTTCTAGAAAACCTTCCCCTAGACCCATGTACCTTTTATTTGCTGTTAAAATGAGTTTATTGCTGGTTTATTTTTCACTGCCTATCAAGCAGATGTTGCTCCCTCTCCGAGGGATTTTTCAGCTTTTCCCAGTGACTCTGGCTTGGTGACTTGCCAGATGTTTCGTTTCTCTGCCGCATTTCAATAAAAGTACTGGAGATATTGAGGAGCTTGCAGAAGCAACAGGAGCACAGACAATGCTCTTGCTGGGAAGGTGCATCCAAGAGGAACACAGGAGGAAACCTTGAGCAGAATGTGACATATTCCCAAGTGTCTGCTGCATTTCCATCAGCATCTTCCACTGGCCCTGCATGAGGTGATCTCAGTTGTGTCCTACTCAGTTCAGATGTTTTTCAAACTGAATTAATATTTCAGAACAAACAATCATAAGTTGGGCCAAAAACCCATTAATTAGTGTTCAGCAATCAAAGCCATCCCCACTGGATGAAGACCAGAGACAGAAGGAGAAAAAGGCAATCCATATGGAGGATATTAAAAAGAAAATGTTTGTCAGTATTGAAAAACCAAATACCACTACCTCAATTTTAGTGGATTTTCCCAAACTTTCTAACAGTTAGTCATAAAATAGTAATTAATTGCTCTTTGGTTAAGGAATCTTATTGATAAGGAACAAAAGTTGATGCAAGTTGAGGTTTTTTGGGGTTTTTTGGTTTTTTTT
>VZRN01004004.1:343014-354876 GCA_013397935.1 Dasyornis broadbenti | reverse complement strand
AAAAAAAAAAAAAATACAGAGTTATAGAAAGTCTGACCTATTTTTGAAGTTTGAGACCTCACTTTTCCATTGTTTAAATAAGCCCTGTATGAAATTTGGCATCAGCAGAAATTGTTCAGATGGATTATTTTCATTTGTCCCAAGCCATATTACATTTGTCCAAATGTTAAAGGCTGCCAGTGACTACAGATTCCCTCAAAGCTTATTCAACACCTCCCAGTGCTCAGCTTTGAGGCTGGCAGTCAGACTATAAATGATGAGGAAAGCTGCTGCATAAATGCTGAGGGGTAGAAGGGCTTGGGTTTGATCATCTTGGAGAAGCCACTTGACCCGCTCCCTGCAGCACCAGCCAGCCCAAGCACCACGCTCTGGAGCGAGCAGAGAGAGGCCAGTGGTGCTGTGCTGAACCCAGCCTCTGTGAAGGCAAGCAATAAACTTTCATCTCCTCCTGGAGCCCCAGATATTTACATAATTGTCCCTACTTCCCTCTCTGTGTGGGATGTGCTCTCTTTTCCTAAAGGTTAAGGCACGGGGCAGATGTCTCTCTGCTGCTGCTGTTATTAGCGTGCTTTGGCCATCTCATTTCTCTGTGGCTTTTATTGTGCTCATCTGTTCAGCAAGACTGGCTTTTCCAAGGCTCATTTGCTGGTTAATTGCATTCTCAGATCCTCTAAGATGTCTGTAGCACCTGCTCTCCACTTCACAGACTCTTTTGATCTCTCTAGAAATATCCAACTTTGATTATGTGAAAATCTTTCCCAACCGTACGACGTGCCTGGAAAGCAAGTTAAAAACTGCCATTGTGACTATTGTGACCTGTGTTAGGATTGAAAACATAATTCTCTGATAAAAAAGCCTGAAATGGAAAGCGATCCTGTTTGCTATTCAGTTTGTGTGCTTCTCTGCTGGCTCTGGTTTTCCCTGCCTTACCGAATGCTTTGGGAAAACAGAGCATACAGTGAAATACAGGTTGCAGTGCTGTGACACGCAATTCAATAGCTCTAAAAGTGTCCGGGGCAGACCAAATTCCCACCTGCTGGCAGCGATTTTTCACTTGCAAATATGGTGAAAACTTGTTTACCTGCGATCTCTCCCGTTTGTTTCCATCAGGATGCATTTGCAAATGTGAGATGGGTGGTTTCAGGCCTAATTGTCTGTTCTGTTTGTACAGACATCCTTCAGTGGGAAAAAAGCTTTGCTTTGTGTACCTTAAAGAGATTGCAGCCCTTATTTGGGGCTGGTTTGACACTGGTTTCAGAGGAGGAGAAATGTGGAATACAACATCTCCTTTGTTACTGACTGCGTGATTGAGTTATTTAATTGACGTCTGTGTCAGTTTCCACATTTTTCCACCAACTTCATGGGGCTGTTTTGGGATTTGCTTGCTCAAATGTTTTGACTATGTACAGTACTGCCTTTTTTTTTTTTTTTTTTTTAAGCACTGTGAAAGGATTATCCCACACCTCTTTCTATTCACGTGTAGTGCCGCACATTTTTAGTTGGAAATTTTCATGTGTTTCACCTCACAGGCATTTTCAAACTTTTAGCCAAAACAGCACAACTGTTTCTAAGGCTCAGAAAAAAAAAAGTTGTACATCTGAAAATATTCTGATAATCTAGGTGGGTAATGCAGAATTAGTCAAGTTCCTCCACTAGCCTAGTTGCTCCAAAAACTTGAACTCAGCCTTTGGGAGGAGTTGGTCTTATGGAAGAATTCAACATGAGGACATGAAATTCTAATATCATCACAGAGATAATCAGATATTATGACATTACAGAAAGTGGGATATATATCCTCAAATAGAAGAAATTAAGGCTAATGTGATTTCTAGCATTTCCTGGCTTCCAGGTCTTGATTTTATAAACTTAATATTTGCATGCCCACACGTGAGTCTGTAACTGCTGCCTTTCTGTGTTTACCACTGATGTTCTTGTGGTGGATATTTGTGAATTTGCATTTCTTGGCCTGTGTTTTATTTTTAATATCCCGCTGTACTCTATACGACTGTTACAGGATTAGAAGTAGGGATGATGTGTTGGAGAAAACGGTAAGAGAAGTAACAAGTGAATTCAGCAAAAGTGGCTCCTGCAGGAGATTTAAAAGGCTGAAGGTGAATGTTTTCCTTTGATAAATGAAGGTCAAACTGCCTGTGCCAGCACAAATGCAGTGGCTGCTGTGTGGGATGACAGATCTCTGCTCCTGCTGAGGTGCAGTGCTGAAGAAAAAGCTCAGGCACAACACTGCTCCCCCTGAATTCAGCTGGAAACCCACAGGTACCGTGCTCAAACTCGCAGAGTGCCCCCAAAGCACTGAGCACTCAGATTTGTGTCCAATGCCACCGGATTTTCTACTTGTCTCAAAGATCACGACTAATTTTGAGCATTTACCGATAATTCCAGCTCTGGTGAACAAGCTCTTCAAGCTTACTCACGGAAACCTTGCAAATTTACTGAGGCTTGTGATGCAGAGCAAATTTTTAAAAATAAATATATAAATAACCCCCCACCAGATGCCACTGAGGCACCAAGTGCCAGAAAATGTAAACCGGTCTGAGCCTGAAATTCATTAAGACTGCAGTGCCTCTGAGCCAGCGTGCAGAGGGCGATTGCTTTGCATGGCCCTTCTGCTGCAAACAGATTTGGGCAAGCCTCACTTTATACTCCTGTGGATACTCTACCATTTTGATGTTGGTATTTGTGTATTTGAAATTGGGAACATTCCTAATGCACACTGATTCAGCCTGAGAAGACTGGATAATCCAGTGGCTGCGGGGAAGAGGATGAGAGAAAATAATTCAGATCCTACTGGCTTCTGTTTTTCTTTTCTTTCTGCCTTTTAAAAATAATTATATAGGCAGAAAGATGTCATGATATGGAAAAAAACATGAAAATTAACATTCTGTTCTGGCTACAGCACTTCACCAACATTAGACAATTTTATCTTCCAAGTCAGGTTTCAAACAAATCTGTTTCATAGGCTGTAGGTAAACGAAATGAATTTGTTTGTAGCAGTTGGGTGATGCCTGACGGGCTTACCTAAAGCAGAGGCTGGACAAAGTTCAGAGAATAAAGAGAGTTCCATTTATTGAAGGCCTTCAAGGTGCACTCAGGGCAGACAAAGCCCACTCGAGAGGCTACACCCAAAACGGACGGCGAGTGACGAGGTTTTCATACTTTATAAGTTCTGTCCATTAACACATCGAGCTGTGATCCTCCAATTACACCTGCAGCTGATGATGTCAATCACCCCAGGTTTGCTCTCCCCAGTTCACTGTTGTTCACATAGCTCCAAGCTCAGAGGCAGCAAGGTGTCCTTGGATCTCCAGCTTCAGAGGAATTGTTTTGTCTAAAAATGCTGGGAACAGAAGTTTTAGCACCCTCTATGGAGTCCAGAGCCACACACTGAAACTACAGACACACAAAAAAAATAGAAGCTAAAATCTTAAGGCATCATGGAGAGCTCTGAAATTCAGGACTTTGTGTGAAAGAATTCTGTTGTAGGTTATATTCTCTGAGGAGATGAAGTAATAATTAATTGCAAGTAATCTGTCATATTTGGTGTTTCTTAATCATGAGCAGACCCTGACTCACCCACAATACAAGAAATTATTTCATTATTGAAGTATAAATTTTCATTTGGAGACTGGGATATTTTGTATTAGACACAGATTTGAGAGAAAAAAATTAACAAAGGTTTAATCAAAGGAATGTTAATGTTGGAAAAGAACCTTGAAATCATCATCAAACCGAAAGAGGGAAAATTTGGATGAGATATTGAGAAGGAATTGTTCCCTGGGAGGGCGGGGAGGCCCTGGCCCAGGGTGCCCAGAGCAGCTGTGGCTGCCCCTGGATCCCTGGCAGTGTCCAAGGCCAGGTTGGACACTGGGGCTTGGAGCAGCCTGGGACAGTGCAAGGTGTCCCTGCCCATGGCAGGGGTGGGGCTGGATGGGCTTTGAGGCCCCTCCCAACCCAAACCATTCCACGATTCTCTGATCAGGTTCAAATGTTTTGTGGCACATCCTCTTCACATGTGATAACATGGCTGGGAAACTGTAGCTTGAAAAAGCCCTGATTTTGGCAGGCCCAGGAATAGATCAGCACAGGTCAGAGGCACACAGAGGTGCAGTGAAAGTTACCAGCTGATGGGTGATGCTGCTGAAGCCAGTGGGAGTTTGGTGGTAACAGATTTATGATTCCAAATATGTCTTTATAAGGCTCTTAAGGAACACCCGGAATCAAAATGAGGAGAGATTTCATCAAACCACTCAAGTCCTATGGGAAGGAAAGGGTCAATAGCACTGAGAACCTGCTACATCTTTCCTCCTGTAGTGGAGAAAAAAAATAATCTTTTGAATGGATGTGTTAACCCTGCCTGTCCTTTTCCTGCCTCTCCATTCAAAACATAAGTCACTTGTTTAGCTTCCAGTGTAATCCAAAAAACAGAGCAAGGATGCACTTTGCAGGGGTTTCATTTGACCCTCTCACCCACCTCTGTCTCCCTCGCCAAATCCTCTCTGCTTGTTTCTGTGATTACACTTGTGCTCAGTAGCAAAACACCCCTTGAAAATCAGCTGTACAGGTTGGAACTGTCTTTAAAAAACTGGTAAATGATGAAAGTAAAAAAAAAAAAAAATAAAACCATGATTTTCTTTACCTTTTTCTCCTTGCTTCCTTTTGTGATTACGATGCCAGAAAGAGCTTTTGTCTCAACTTTCAATAATCTGGAGAAAAGACAATTTGCTCTCAGAGTACACCCAAAAACCTGGGTTATTTTCCTCTCAGTATGTGATAGGTTTATTGAGCAAATTTGCTTTGATAGGCAGATCAGGTTAGGAAGGGGAGTGGTGTTTCAGACTGTGCAGGGTTTTCCATCTGGGAGTTTAACTTCATTGGAGCTGCACTGAGCGGATTTGTCACTAAATATGGGACTTCTTATGGATAGTATTGCACTATATTAGTGCTAATTTAAAACTTTACCTCTTAAATTTTAAAATCTCAGGTACTTAAAACTGCATTTTCCCATTTAAAAACGCTGTAGTGCATGTCATACTGGAAGGAAAAATGCACTCAAATATTCCGTCCAAGCTCTCAAAGCGTGGGTTTGGTGAGGAGTCTGGAATCAAGACCAAACTCCTTCTCAAATGAAGTAGCTGATCATCAAGCATATTAAATTTCCAGACTAGACACTTCTAATAACGACTAAAGCAAGTCTGGACATTTTTTCTGCTGGTTTTGCATTGGGACAATTTCTGTGGGAGGCCACGCTGCTGCCCTCAGTGCCCTGTCCTGCCCTGCCCGCCCTGGCTCGTTTACAGAGCCTCCTCACGGCTCCCTGGGGGCAGCGCTTTGGCGGATGTGCAGATGTGACGGGGGTTCACAGAAGCAGGATGCAGGTAACTGTGATTAGTGGGGCAGCCCAGTGCTCCCAGAGGGGATGTGCTGATCCAACACTGGCCCCTGCTCCATTTTTTCCTTGGAAAAGAGAAGGCAATTGCCCTCCCCTGCTACTGAACTTCTGCTCTGGGCTGGGCTTACAGAACCAAGTGTGTCACACTGAGCTCAGCAGCTTCTCCTTATCTGCATTTTGATCCTTGCTAAGCTATTAATGTTTATGTTTTGAGGTTATGTCACACTGATCATGAGGTCTCCCACAACACAGAGGAGACTTGGCAGGGATTCCCTGGTTGGAAAATGTCCAGTCTGAATGAACGGTGACTGTGACCCAGCAGTATTTTGCTGGCTCGGGCAGTCTCTCAAGAGGTTAAAGATGCAGGATAAGGCGGTGTAGCAGCACTTCTGCTGTTCTGATTGCTCTCCTGTCCAACATCCCTTTATAAAAATGTGTTTTCTGTTACAAATGCACCCTCTGTGTAAAAAGGTGATTTAACACCTGTATAAATTCAGAAGAACAGTAATGTCTGCTTTTTGCAGCTTTGTTATGTAATAAAGAATATCTTGATAGATATGTTTGAACAGAATTCCATTTCTTTAAAGAAATGTTGAAATGATCTTGCATTGATTTCGATGATTGCGGAATGTGCATGCAGTGCTGTAGCTATTCATTTGTTACTAAAAGATTTGAGGTTCTGGCTTTTGTAAGGTTGAAATTTATCCTGTAAGGCAGATGAAGCCATTCCTGTAAAATAAATAAATCCTGGAACCAAAACAATGGACAAAGAAATAATCTGAGGAGAAAGGTATCTCCCACAACTTTAGTTTTGAGTGTAATATTCTCGAGGAACCATTCTACCAAGCAATATTTGCTTTAGAAATGTAAACATATCATTAAAATTGTGACATCAATTTCATGTGTTTTTTTTTTCTCTATTTGTAAGCGTGTTATTTTATAAGAAGAACTGGCTAAGTAGGGAATAAGATATCTGTGCTATTTTGCTCCTTATTATGGAATCATAGAATTGTCTGTGTTGGAATGGATCTTAAAAATCATCTCACTCCAACTGTGGAATGGAATTCCAGCAAAGGGACACCTTGCACTGTCCCAGGCTGCTCCAAGCCCCAGTGTCCAACCCGGCCTTGGACACTGCCAGGGATCCAGGGGCAGCCACAGCTTCTCTGGGCACCCTGGGCCAGGGCCTCCCCACCCTCCCAGGGAACAATTCCTTCCCAAGATCCCATCCAGCCCTGCCCTCTGGCACTGGGAAGCCATTCCCTGGGTCCTGTCCCTGCAGCCCTTGGCAATTGTCTCTCTCCATCTTTCCTGCAGCTCCTTCAGGCCCTGCAAGGCCACACTGAGCTCAGCCCAAAGCTTCTCCTCTCCAGGCTCAACACTCCCAGCTCTCGCAGCCTTTCCTCCCAGCAGAGCTGCTCCATCCCTCTGCTCATCCTGGAGCCTCCTCTGGGCTCTCTCCAGCAGCTCCAGCTCCTTCCTGTGCTGGGCCCAGGGCTGGGGCAGCTCTGCAGGTGGGGTCTCACCTGAGCACAGGGGCAGAGGGGCAGAATCCTCCCCTGCCCTGCTGCCCATGCTGGGGCTCAGCCCAGGGCAGGGGGTTTGGGGTCCCAGCTCACACGGCCGAGGCACGTGGAGTTTTTTGGTTTTATTGTTGAGGCAATGTCTGACAAAGGCTGTGCTGTCCCAGCCCCCAGACTGTGTCTGATGTTGAGTGAAAATAATACAGAATTTCCTCAAAAGCCATATCCTGAATCTCAGTACCCGTACCTGACACTGTGGCTCCAGCTCTTCACCCACTGGTGGGGAGTGTAGCTTTCATAGCTGTGCCTGGATGCCAAAAGCATCGAGTGCTGCCTTTAAGTCATGAACAGACACCTTTGGCCCATTTCGTGCTAGTGAAACCCAGCTATAACGGAAAACTTTTTCTTAAATGAACCTGAGAGTTCCAATGCACTTGGAAGCCCAGGAAGGAGTTTAAAGCACTCCCCCTAATCCAGAAATGACTTCTGAATTCCTCAAATTCACAAGGACTATGTTCATTTGAAAGAAAAATGAGTTTTGCGATAGATCCCTATTTCAGTCATTTTTTATTTAAACATTTCATTAGGCTGCTTTCCTGTGATCCCTCCAGGATCATTCCAGACCCTTACTGGCAATTCAAATGAGAAGGAAGATGATTGACACATTCTTGAAAAAAATATAGCAACTGTTCTTTACCCATCCCCTAATACTGAAACAAGAGCACAGCACAGTTCTTCCATGAGTAGGTGATCTATTAAAAATCTGTCAATATCTTTATCTCCAGGCAAAACTGAAGCCCATGTATATGAAATAACCTTCCCATGATCTCCCTACACAGCACAGAGGAGAAAACAGAAGTAGTCATTCAAATCTGTTCTCTCTTCCTGTCCCATCGGATACCCCAGGTAATTGCATCTGGTTTTGTCTTCTCTGAATGAACTATTTCTTCCCAACAATTTATCAGACCTGGTCTTCGTGGTGTGTTTTTGCAGTGGAGAAAAGGTGCAGACTCTTGCAATAGCTCAGCACAATCTTTCTGAAGGCGTTGATGCTGATGGGCACAGACAGGTATGAAATGAACCTGTTACCTCTGGATTCCTGTGCCCACTAGGGGACACTGGGACATTACGATTTTGCTCAAATGAAAGATATTTCAAAAGCAATGAAGATGGAAAATCCTCTTGTTCTTGCTTTAAAATAAAATAAAAATTATGCATATCTAGTTTCTAATCTGTGTGGAGCGATGTGTAATATGTTTTAAAAAGTCTGATGAGTGGCAAGCTCCCGGGCAGGAAAGCCAGACCTGAGGAGTTCAAACTGGTCCATGGTATTACAGGTTTTGAATTGCAAAGGCAATGGATCATATTTTTGGCATTTCCCACTCATTAAAAATGGTGTCAGAATGATGGATTAATCTGTGGGCATTTTCTGTCCTTGCTATAATCTTTGTCAAAGGAATGAGGTATTGTAATTATAATGCCTTTTGTATCACATGAATTATGAGGGCAGGCTTCACAACTTTGACTTCCTTAAAAGTAGCTTTCTCTCATGGTGATTAGATAACCTGGTATTGTACCCCTGTTTCAAGTGAGCAACAGCAAATAAAAACATTTGAGTAAAGGCAGCAGCTGAGTTTACAATGATAAACTAACATGGAGGAGAGTAGGTTAATGGTGTGTAGTCTATGCAAAAAAGCCTTATGTGCTTTCCATTAGTATTTTACATTTCACAGGTAGGTGGCTGCTGTCTTTCCCCCTTGTTGACTTGCCTAGGAATGAGCCTGTAACTGATGTAGCCAGGCTGTGAATTGAGCTGTGCCTACAAGAGTGAAGGAGGAGCGCTCCTGTGTCTCAGGGAGTTTCTGCTCCGTTGTTTTACTCCCTTCCTTGGCAGGTCCTAAATCCGGGGCTGCAGATAGGAATGTGGCACAACTGGTGATGGGCCCTAGATTATTACGTCAGCCTGGGTTTAAGTTTTCTTTCTGCATAATATTGTGAACAATTCAGAGAAAAAAACCCCCACAATTCTGAGCAGCACTGACAGAAAGGATGGAGAAAATCAGGGATGAATTTACAGGAATCTTCATTGCAGTGCTTTGTACCTTTCACCCTTTTGAAACATACTAAATGCCCACTTTTTCCAAATTTCTTATTTCAGCCTGGCTTTATTTTCCTTTGTTTTTTCTCTACCAGACATTCCTTTTCCCAGACATTGCTTTTTCAGTGGGATATCCAGCAATTTGTAACAATTCTCTTGTGCTCAGCTGATCCATCAGTGTCATCATTTATAACCAGGGCCTGACCAGAAGCCTGAGACAGTCATCTAAAGCCCTGAACACACCCTCCCTTGTAAAATAATGAATCTGGTGCTGTTTTTAATTTTAAAAATTATGCATGGAGGTCTTACACATATCCCTTGCACCTTAAGGGAGAGATACCCTCTTATTTGTTTCTCTTTATATCAGCTTCTTCAAGAAAGCCACAAGAAATGGCCAAAATACGGACAAAAAGTTCGGGTGATTCTCTTCTTTTTCTGCTTGTCATGTCCCTTAGTCTTTTGATGGCTGCAATTAAGACTTGAGGACCCATCTGCCTGTTCCTCTGAAGGTGGCTGTGGTGGAAGAGCGGAGCAGGTGAGATTGGTGGTGAAATTGGCTGTGATGATTCCTAGAAGCCTAAAGCAGCCCAGGCTGGATGTTTGGGACGGACCTTGAAAGATCGTTGTGTTCAAACTTTCATGGGAACGGGAAATCCCACCGTCCAACCACATCTTTAAAACCTCCAGTGATGGGGCCTCCACCACCTCCCTGGGGATGTTTTCCCAGGGAATGGTTGTTTCACTGCAAAAAATTTCCTTTTTATGTCAAGATGAAAGTTAAGACATCTTTTCCGTAACTAGAGGAACACACATTTCCTATTTTTACGCTATTTTTGAAGCTGCATAAAATCACAGGGAAATGCTGAAACCATCCTGAGACACGGCATTTGCTCAGTGGTTTTTGCTTTATATTCATAGGCAGAGCATTATGTATACACTCATTTCTGAACAATGGCTTTCATTAATTTTCTGGAAGTTGGGGAAAAAAAGATGAGTTTACATGTGATACCTTACAGGGATTATTCTCTTTCTAATGATACCACTTGGAAAATGTGATTTTTAAAAAATGCTCTGCTCAGCTAGCAGTCACTCAAATTATTCAGCAGCATTGTTTAAAAATAGAAGCAGTGAATTAAATATTTGTCCAGCTGGAAGCTGATGACACAGTTGAACAAAGTCAGAATTCTGTCACTTGTGTTTTTGGAAAGAAAGTTCTGATAAAGGTATGAACTTGAACGTTGCAAGAAAAGAAGTACTCAAGCAAAAGATCCCTTTATCTTGACATAAAATCTAAAGGGAGGTTATATTAAGGAAAATTGGCGTGCCTGTGAGTAGACCCTGAACACTCACATCACATATTCATGAAAGTCTGAAAACCTCCTATTAAATGCTGCTCTGTTGTTGTCTTAGTCACAGCAGTTGAAGCTTTATCTTTGTTTTTCACTTCTTATGTCAATTCTGGGTATTCGCCATGTCTTTTGACAACCTAATCGGTGTTTGAAATCTGGGGTACCCCTGACTGACCTCAGCCCTCGGCCCTGCAGGAAATGCACCTTGTCCTTCCAGAGGGAGCTGCAGGAAAAATGGAGAGAGACGATTGCCAAGGGCTGCGGGGACAGGACGGCCTTTATCAGACATTGCCTCAACAATGAAACGAAAAAACTCCACGTGCCTCGGCCGTGTGAGCTGGGACCCCAAACCCCCTGCCCTGGGCTGAGCCCCAGCGTGGGCAGCAGGGCAGGGGGGGATTCTGCCCCTCTGCCCCTGTGCTCAGGTGAGACCCCACCTGCAGAGCTGCCCCAGCCCTGGGCCCAGCACAGGAAGGAGCTGGAGCTGCTGGAGAGAGCCCAGAGGAGGCTCCAGGATGAGCAGAGGGATGGAGCAGCTCTGCTGGGAGGAAAGGCTGCGAGAGCTGGGAGTGTTGAGCCTGGAGAGGAGAAGCTTTGGGCTGAGCTCATTGTGGCCTTGCAGGGCCTGAAGGAGCTGCAGGAAAGATGGAGAGAGACAATTGCCAAGGGCTGCAGGGACAGGACACAGGGAATGGCTTCCCAGTGCCAGAGGGCAGGGCTGGATGGGATCTTGGGAAGGAATTGTTCCCTGGGAGGCTGGGGAGGCCCTGGCCCAGGGTGCCCAGAGAAGCTGTGGCTGCCCCTGGATCCCTGGCAGTGTCCAAGGCCAGGTTGGACACTGGGGCTTGGAGCAGCCTGGGACAGTGCAAGGTGTCCCTGCCATGGCAGGGGTGGCACTGGATGGGCTTTGAAGCCCCTCCCAGCCCAAACCATTCTGTGGTTCTGGGATTAAACTCACATGAAACAGCCTCATGCCTCTTTATAGGTTTTGACTACACAAAATGTTTCTAAAGAGTTTTTGCAGTATTTCATTTTTGGGTGAAGTACCACAAAATTGTTTCCTGGTTTGCTGTTGCCTCATCCTTCCTTGAAAGAAGCACAGAGGATGAAAAAGCTCAGGGACTTTTCAGTTGTCCGTAAGAAAACAATCTCTGTGTCAGGCAGTGTTTAAGCACCAGAACAGATTGCCCAGGAAGCTTCTGTGTCCCCATCCAGGGGGATTTTCAGAAACTGATGGGACAAAGCCCTGAGCAGCCTGACCTGACTTTGGGATTAGTCTTGCTTGGAGCAATGGCCCTAGACACCATGAATTCTCTTTCACTCCATTTTTTTCCTCTGATTGACCTAATTTTTTCCTGTGATTGAGTGATATTTTTTCTGAGTTGAATGTGGCTACACAGACTTTACAGATGTTATTAGTTATTCTTTCATGTTCTCCTAATAGGGATTTTGAATTAATAAACAAAGAAATGTTAATACAGGCAT
>VZRN01004004.1:272907-342953 GCA_013397935.1 Dasyornis broadbenti | reverse complement strand
AAAAAAAAAGGAAGGTGGGAGAGTGGTGTATTTTGAAATATGAGAAATAAGGAAATACAAGCAACTCAGAAAAGATCCTGTGTGTCCTTAATGAAAGCTGAAGAAAACAGGGGAGACCTTGATGTTGAGAATATCCACGTTTGGCCTTGGAGCCTTTAGCACATTAATATCTGAGTTTCAAAAGCATGAGGAAAAATAACACAGTTGTTTGTATAACAACCAAAGATCCCTATTTTTAAGATAATGTGGAAATTTTTAGCATCCAATAATTTTATCAGTGGCAAAAATGAATCTGACAGCTGAAATACTCCATGTATGTGTTGTACATTATAATAAACAGGTCTAAAAATTAAAAAAAAATTAGATTCTTTCCAAGTTGAACAATAAACATCACCCAGAAAAACCAAATGAGAGAGAGTTTGCTGTCACTTTATTTGTCCTGGTGTACAAGAAATAGGAGTTATTGGGTGCTTTTACTCAGTGTAGGCAAGCACATGGAAAGCTCTCTCTGGCCAGGAACAAACTTTGGGTTTCAATCAAATGTTTCATCTGAATGTAGGAAAGCCCTTTATAACAGAGGTGCCAAGGCTGAACATGTAGATGCAGTTTATTCAAATACCAACATGCTCTGGGTCACGGCTCTGGCACATCCTAAATAAGTGACTTTCAGGGACTTTGAGACATAAACAGATTTAGCTTCAGCTACAGGATTGTCTTACCCCAGTTGTGGGACCTCAGGCCATGCCACCAGTGAGAAAAGTTGCTGATTTCTGTGGGTTTAAGCAGGTTTTATACCCTAAAAAGCAGTAAAAGTTGGACTTCTGTCACCCAGTTTAGACCATCAGAATGACCTGAAGTAGAGCCCCATATATTTAATCAGTATCAGTAAGTTTTATTTATGTAAGGAAGACAAAATTTGGCTTTCCCAAATTATAACAGCTTATTTTTTCCAGTGTTGCATTTTCATTAAAAATTAAATGTGATATAAGAATGTCTCCGATGTATTTGATGCTGTTCTGGTATACAAAGGACAGCAAACTACAAAACAAAGACTCCTGAAGTATTCCACAATTTATGGGGGAAAAATAAACAGCCTGAAACACTGTAAAAGATGAGCTAAGCTCTCATTTGTGAAAGCATTGCTGTACACAGAAGATATAGAGGATATTAGGAGAGCTTGATTTAATGCACTCTATTAATTACTATTAATTATTTAAAATGTTATAAAACTCCCCCACGAGCCCCCACTGAGATGCCATCATGTCAAGAAAGCAATTAAAATACAATACAGTTAACCATAAAATAGAAAGCAAAAGGAAATAAAATATTAAAAAGCTAAACAAAGTGGTGGTGTTAACAAATCTTTATCACTTACTGAAATTCTCAATTGCCTGAAACTGAACCAATTGCATTCACTGATTTGTATTTCAATCCTTAAATTGTCCAGAAGTCTTACATCATAAATTCAAGTATCTTCCTTTTATTTTTTTAGATACCATTATGATCTTTTCTATTGGAACTGACTAATTTATGTCAGGAAGAGAAAGCAATCATAAAAAAAAAGCAGCAATCTGTAAAGAGCACTGAATGAGATGGGCTTTTCTTGATCCTAGAAAACGTTCCAGGAAGCAGAGAGAGGTGACTTAATTACAAAGGGGTTTTTTATTAAAGAGTAATGGCGGGGTAAAGATCAACATGAATCCATTGCCTGTGGAGTTGATCTGGGCATCAGGAAACGAAAATACAACCAACAGGCCCAGAGCCTGCCAGGACTGGGTTAGGCATGCCACTATGAACAAGGTAGTTATGAGAAAAGCCTTTCATAAGGTGATTATCTATGGATTTACCTTCCCTGGGCCACTGTAGCACAAGCCACCATTTGCACACTGAAATGCAGAGAATTGTTGTCTCCTCTGTATTTTTTCCTGGAATTACATCAGTAGAACTCCGCAAGCCTGAGATTTCCCTCGCATTTTACACGTGTGCCCCAAGCGTCTGCCTTTGACTGTGGTGATAAATACTGAGACCTGGAATTCTGACTCTTCCAAAAAATCCTGGCTCTATGACATTACGTAGTTGCCAAATATATCAGTCTGAACTAAGGCTATGCTTCTCTGACCCTTGTCCCCTCAAAGGAGCGGTGTGATAAGCTTCCTTAAAACACATCCTACAGACGAGGTCTGTGAAAGGGAAATGATCCAGTGAAATGCATTCCTTTGCAATAGCCTACCTTCCCCTGTAATTAAAGGCAATTCCAAAATGCAACGGTTGAATCCAAGCTAAATGCTGCCTCTCCACTCAGTTGCTAAGCATAAAAACCCCTGCAACCATCTGTCACTTCTGATTATTAGACATGTCAACGTGCTTTGCGCTGCAGTTCTTTGAAGCACTGTAGGTTGTAGATGTCAATTTATATTGTGTCACCCATTACAGACTCAATACATACATTTTCATGTCAGCAGGAGGCTGTTTGCTTTAATGGGCACCCCTACGACTATGAAAAACACAGCTCTGTTATCAAGGGATCAGTGCCTGACTGCAGCGAGAGCTCAAGCCCCAGCAATTTGCTTACAGATGACATTCCAGTAAATTTGTTTGGTTTGCCTGGTTGGTTGGTTGGAATATCTAGGGGCCCCGCTTGGGGAGTTTGATTATCATTTCATGCAATAGTGTAGGCAAGTAATTGAAAAGATCTCACTGGCCAGGAATAAACTTTGGGTTTCTTTCAAATGAATAGAAATGGCTTTCAAATGGTTTCAGTTTGGAAGAGCGGGAACTTGTGCATCTTTACCCATACAGAAATGTCTGTCAAATCCTCTCTCAGAAACATTCCAATGTTTCCAGAATGATTGGGAGAGCACAGAAAAGTTTTGACTCACCCAGGGAATGATTTCTGCTGAGCTTTAGTTCTGGTCTGGGCTGTCCCTCCTGCCAGGCTGCCCCCGCAGGGCTGGCCACTGGATGCTTCCAGATATATCGATTGAGAAGCCTTGGGGATTGTGCTCTTCCCGCTGTTCAGGTGTTGTTCATTGTGGGGAAGGTTTAGCTCAGTGATCGCTCCTGGATTTCCTGCAGTACCAAAACACTGCCTTTCCTCCTCCCGAGGCATAGTCCTGAAAAAATAACGAGTGAAAGCATTTGGGAATGCTTTCCTCAAGAAAAGGATGAGAATTCAGGACCTCAGCAGCTCAAAATTCAGAACCCAGGCAGGCCCAAGCCTTCTGTTTCATGGCTGAGGGTGATGATTTGGGAGCCCAATGATTCTTGTGTTTGGAACAGCTGGGAAAGGCATTTATTGCCAAGACTTATCAGGGCCTGACATGGCTTTTCTAGAACATCACAGCAAAGCTGTACTTTGAAACATCTTGTCAAAAAGTACTGCCCTCACTGCTGTGAAGCCTTTGATTTTATATACAATTACCTCTTTGTAACAGTGGTGTTTCTGTGAAATTAAATGAGTACAGGAGCGTTTGCGGAATGCAGTCTGTTAAAGACACGGCGTTCATAATAGATGCAGGATTTTGGTACAAGAAGAGATAGGTGTTTAGATAGTAAAAAGGCACGCTTTATTTAGTTTTATTCTAAAACTTCTAAGGTATGTTTTACAGAAATATAAATATGATAGGTTTCTTTATTTCTCTATTTCTCTTGTTCTTCTGCATTCCTATATGAGTATTTACATGAAACTTGTGGACAAAATAGCAATGAATGAAAAATCCAATATTTCCAGCTACTTCATAACAGCTTTTACTGAGTGTAGAATTTATTTTTGTCAAAATAAATTCGATTGCACTCCATTTTTACAAGAGATTTCTTTTCTATTGAAAGATAGATTTTATGGGGTTGTTATTTCCCAAGCACACATATGTTATATCCAAAGCATATATATGCTTTTAAGACAAAGCTGTTTTATTCTTTAAAGGTGAAACACAATCTCAATAACAAGTATTTGACTATTTCCACACCTGATCCCTTACTTCACTGGCTGAAAATGCAAGGATTTGTTCCCTCCAGGCACTTTCACTTTTGTTTGAGGATGTTCTTTTTCTAATTGTTATTACTATGAGTTGAATATCATCACTTTAAAGCAGGTGCATTAAGGTAATGGAAAATTAATTTCGTGCCTATTAAGTCAGGTATAATTATGTTAAAATATAATGGTAACGAACTTTGATCATTCAGGAAAGTCAGGAAATTAGTATAACACATCCAAAATAATGACAGTAAAATTCCAGCAGAATTCTTATGTAAGAGTAAGTATTGCTTGTTGCGTCCTAAACATTATAGTTAGCTGTCAACAGAATCATGAAGAATTTCTGCAACACATAATCAAATACACAATCTTGCTCTAGAAATCCACTGAACGCCCTGAGACGTTGCTTGAGAATTAAAGGAATTAATTAAAGGAATTGGATGCATCCTCTATACATTCTTCTTTTCACTAAAGTAAATATTTTGTACCAGCTCATGTCATAGGGATAGTTTTTGCTTTATCATTAGGATTCCGAGGTATGTGTGGACTTACAGTGTTCCTTGTAGGCCTGGGCCTACAACTGAATATCGTCCCAAGTGGGAGAGTAAGATAAGAAAATGTTCCTCTATATCCTGGTCAGAACAGGGGGTTCTGAGATTTTACCCTCCTGCTTTGGCTTCAGGCAGCACAGGCCAGAAGACGTCATACGGAAAGGACATAGACATTAAAGAGTAATTAATGTTTTTAGCCCTATGATTGAAGAGATCTAAAACCTGAGAGGTCTGAAGCTGCTGTTGTGAAGTGTCTGTGGAGCTTTCGGGGCTGCAGATACCCCAGTGCCTGGGAGACTGAGCAGCTGCTGCTCCCCTGTAGAGGTCCTTTAGCAGGTAGAGAGAAATTGCCTGAGAATGGGCACCTTTCCCATTGCCCTTACTTAGCGGTGTTGAAAGCCCTGGGGAGAGGAGAGGAGAGGAGAGGAGAGGAGAGGAGAGAGAAGAGAATATTCGGAAAGATGAACAAAGATCGTCCAGTCCAAGTGCCCGAGCAATTCAGGGCTGACCAAGTTAAAGCACGTTGTTAATGGCATTGTCCAAAGGTCTGTCAAACCCTGACACACCTGGGCGCTGACCACCTCTCTAGAAAGTGATCCCAGTGCTTGACCACACTCTGGGTAAAGAAATGCTTCCTAATCTCCAGTCTAAACCTCCCTGTGCAGCCTTGAACCATTCCCAGGTGTCCCATCACTGGTTCCCATGAGGAGAGCTCAGCATTCCCGTCTCCATGTCCCCCTCAGGAAGCTGCAGAGAGCAGGGACCTCACCCCTCTCCTCTGCCTCCTTTTCTCCAGACTAGGCAAGCTCAGAGGCCTTGTCCACTCCTCATAGGAACTCATGCTCTTGCAAGATTTGTAGATGTTTTAAGGACTTCTGGAAAACTAAGAACTCCTGGATATTTCAAAATGCAAAAATTGAAAAGTTTCTGACATATCTAAGCAGCAACATGATGTGGAAATAAGAGAAAATTAGTTGCGTACTTTAGTTAGTTTTCCATAAGATCAGGGATGAAAGGATCCCACTGTACTAAGACTAAATTAGAAACATAGATCTGTAGTTTTTTTTAGTGGTCCCTTTAAACACTCACTAATTTTTGTTAATGAATATGGAAATTTCCCTGATTGATCACTAATTACAAATGAACTACACTGTGAGATTAGTGGTGATATTTCTTGGACAAAGGAAATTGAATTCTCAAGGTTAGTTTTCTTACAGTAAGCCAAATATTCCCTGGCACTCTGCAGCATCATTTGCATTTCAATTAGGTTGTGGCTCTGTGCCATTAGTTACCATACCTTGTCTTCAGTGTAGTCATCCAATCCCTGCAAAATGAAAAAACTCTAATTTTTTTAGTCTAAAAGTTGGTTTCCTATGTGCATTTATTATTATTATTATTATTTTAAGAGTAAAATTAGCTGCTATAGTTCTATCTCTAGTTTAAAGGGATAAATCCAACACATTTTAAAAGCTTGGTTCTACACATCATTTGACACACATATATTTTTAATACCCTTAAGAAAGTCAGTGATGATACTGGCAAATTCGTTGACAGCTCCACTCACCTAAAATGAGAAGATAACCTGAATCTCCAGAAGCAGCAAGATTTCCAACTTTGTACTTCAGTGGTGTCTTCAACCTGAATGTTTTAGTTCATGTTTCTTTATTGGCAGGAGTAAGTGCTTTCTAGCGAATAGCAATGCTTCTGGATTTTTTTGATCCATATATAAAAAAACAAACATTATTATCTGTTCTAGTACTACCTGGAATATTTCTCTTTTCCCATTTATTTATTGTATCCAGGTCTCCAAGCAAGTTTTACACTAAAAATCAGCAGAGAGTAACACCCTTAGCTCTGATGAGGGATTTGATACCATAAATAATGGTTACCTATTTTGCAGTGTTTATGATTTGGTATCTTGGACTGGCCATGTAATGTAAAGTGAAGTCTTCTTCCAGCAATTTATGGGTGTCTAAGGGTCCTTTTTGTTGATGACTTGCCTCAAAGAACTAAACACAAATTGGTGGAGTGGCCTCCCCATTTGTTCGCAGTCTCTGTCCTTGCTGTCCTCCCTCTTGCCGAACTAAGGTGTCTAAAGCCTGAATGCTCTCCTGTCCCCCCCAGTTCTGCACTGAGGAGCGTGGCACTGCTAAATCAGGGGCACCAACCCAGCACAGAACTAGGGAGACCTTTGGCAAACACAACAGGAGCTGACGGAATTATCTCTCTCCAAATTTTTTTTCTTTTTTTGCAAAGCTGAAGGAATATGAAATTTCGTATTCTGTGCCTTTGCAATGACACTGTAGACTGGGAGTGGGGGTTGGCACCTGTCACCTGAAACAATAGGAAGGAACTAAATGCATTCAAATTGCCATGGTACAGATTAGGCAGTGTCAGAGACAATGCCATCATTCTATTGTTCCCATTAAGAGCACATGAAAGACAAATCCAGTGACACATTGTGTAGAGAGTTCTCAAAAGTGCCTGGGAAGAGCGGGAGAGAATTAAGTGCCAGCATGTTTTAGTGCTGATATCAAATGCTTTCCATCTGGGGCTCTACCTGACGAGCGTTTAGTGAGCCCTGGTGTTGTAAGTAAGTGCTTTCTTTACTTTCCCTGCATTTTACTTTCCTGATTGTTGCTGTACTGGATAAAGTTGCACTTTCATTAATGCACTGCTGTCAGCACTGCCTTAGTCACAGCCAGACCAGCTCTGGTGATGTCTTTGTTAGCTCTCAAACTAAGCATGTCCATGTGAATCATCTTTTTAATGAGAAACCTTCCAAATAAACCTCTCGGTGCGGCAGTGTGGGTTAGTGGTGACTCAATAGCGAGAACTGTGGGGTACAAGTCAGAGCAGAACTTTTCTCACCTTAATTGCTCTGTGCTGCTAAAGAGGTTGACTTTCATATGAGAAGAAAAATCATTCCATTTAGAATAATTTATAAACAAACAAACAAACCTGAGGCTTTTGGTGTGTGCAAATGCAGCATATTTATCACGGTTTGCAGTAGCTTGTTTGCTGGTTTGTTTTATGTTCCCTTCCTAATGTCATCAGAGTGCTCCTGGGGAAAAGCCTCAAACAGCAAACATCAAACTGACAATAGGCAGGGTAAGTATTCCCAGACCTTGCATCATCTGAAACAACCACCATAAATAATTAACAGCAGCCATAGCATCACACAAATGTTTGACCAAGAAGTGATGTCTCACGTTGCATTTTAAACGTCAGAAAGTCAGGGACTGGTGAACAAGTGCACGGAGCAAATTTAACAGCAAAGAACCTGGGAATGTCCCATTTCTGTACCGAGTGGCAACGCGAGTTACCGTCACTGAAGAACAGGTGAGCTCAAGGGACAGGAGCTGACTGTGATCATGCACATGGAGATTATAGAATCATGGAATGGTTTGGGTTGGGAGAAACCTTAAAGCCCATCCAGTGCCACCCCTGCCATGGGCAGGGACACCTTGCACTGTCCCAGGCTGCTCCAAGCCCCAGTGTCCAACCTGGCCTTGGACACTGCCAGGGATCCAGGGGCAGCCACAGCTTCTCTGGGCACCCTGGGCCAGGGCCTCCCCACCCTCCCAGGGAACAATTCCTTCCCCATATCCCATCCAGCCCTGTCCTCTGGCACTGGGAAGCCATTCCCTGTGTCCTGTCCCTACAGTTCCTGAGGAATTGTCCCTCTCCAACAGAAATATGTAGGGTCTCAAGGCTCCAGTGGAAGTGTCAAAAGCCACGGCTTCTTTTCAGGCTGCTTTTAATGAAACAAAAACTTTAAACCTAAATGAAAAGAAACCACAATCTTTGAGCAGTTGCTCTCCCTTTCCCTCTTTGTCCCCATCCAAACATGTTCCTTCAAGCCTTTTCAGGGTCTCGTCTCTGTCTCAGGTCCTATGGAGTGGGACACGAATCCTTGCAGATGGAGGGAATACTGTGTGCTATGGATTCCTTATTTCCAGCTGCTCTGGAGACTAACAGGGAGTTTCATGCTGTTGTTGATGCTTCAGACCCATCTATTTTATATTGTAGTTCTTCCTTTTGGCAGTGGATGCTAATGGACACTTGAAGCACTCTGCCCCACTGATACTCTTTCAGAATCAATAAACTTTAGAAGTTATTTTATTTAGTCTCTGGAGAAGCATTACAGGTATGAATGGTAAGGATATTTTGTTGATTCAGTACATTAAAAGAATGTATCTTCTGCTTCAGTATAGGCTTTAAGATAAGCACTTAATTCCTCAAGTGGGGCTGGACAGGCATCCAGGCACTCACCTGGAGAAGGAAGAAGCTGGACCTCACCCATTAAGGCATGCAGAAGTTAGCAGTACTCCTAAGATGAATTTCAGAAAGGACAGATGCTTCTGGGATTTTAACCTGTTCAAGGGGATCATTTCAATTATGAAGTGAATATTCTATCACAGTTGAAAGCTGTACTAATGTCCTTAAATCTTCCTCAGTTTAAAGCTGTTGTCACAAGGGGGTTTGGAGCTCGACTTTCTACTTGGATCCGCTCGACTCAGATGCTGCGGTGTCGACCGTGCAGACGCATCAAGGCCTGGTTGCAAGGAGAGATGAGGAAATTCTTGTCTACCATAAACCAGCACAACCTTTTTGAAGTCAACAGAACTACATGGAACCTCCTATGAGCTGGAGTCTCCTCCTCTTCCAGTCTGCAGTCTGAATTTATCTTTTGGAACCTCTTCTTTATGTGCTTATAGCTGTATTTAAAAAAAAAAAAGTCCATAGATACCATTGATATATCACCTGTGAGCCTTGTGATATTAGTGTGGATGTTAACAAGGAATAGATAAATTAAAAAAAAAAAAAAAAAGGTAAAGAGAAAACATTATTTTAATACCTTTATATGGTACAAATAAGAAGTTGCTCTTATACGTCCCCCAAATTTGCAGTAGACAGACTACAAGAAATCCCAAGGGTTTCACACTAAAACTTGGAATGCTGCAGTGGATCTGTCCCTGCTGCAGCTGGATGTTTTCCTTTCAGGTTGTTTGTCTGTTCCTGTATTGCCAGAAAAGTCCTGGAATCGATCTTGGACACTTTCTTTTGGCGTTACCTGAGAACAGATGGCTCTGTCCTCTTGATATGATATTTAAGGAGCAACTTTGTGATGGGTCTGAGAATGTTACTGATGTAGATGTTTAGCCTTCCAGGATTCCCTGGCAGCCAAACAACAGTTGGAATAGTTTTGTAACCAAGCTTGGGGACATAGGATTCCTGGTAAAATGACAAATTTAGGATCCATTGGTGCATATCTTTAATGGGGTTACTTTGCCAGTCATGGTATGGCAATGCAAGAACAATTTATTAAATGGAAAAAATGGTACAGAGATCTACAGCTGTGTTATCCCACAATGGAGTGTTTCCATATTTACTGGTGGGAGTTGCACTAAAGTCAGGAATTATGGGTAGTTATTACATGAGAGTCTCATTATCTAGTTATCAATAATAATAATAAAGGCACTCTAGAAGTTATTTTGCAAGCTGATGTGGATTTGGCCCTGATAGCTGAAATTATTATTGTCTAAATTACTTTTATAAGATTATTTTATTGTAATTTAAAATGTGGCTGGAAGTTATCCACAGATTATAGTCAGTGACAGTTACAAACAAAAATATATCTTTTAGGGAGAAGTGGTTACCTTTCCCAAACACCTTTAAGTGATCAATTAATTATTTCTATATTTGAATATGAGTCTGTCTCTGCAGATGGTCAGAGACTCTGTGGATGTAGACGGTCTGCTTTAACACTGAACTACTCCCTTTTTTTAAACCAACATAATATTAAGATTTTTAAGAACAAGTTATCCAAAGGGTGATTGCTTTTACGTAGCTCTTTACTTATTTTATGAAGAAATCTGTTTTACACGAAATTTGCTCTTTATGATTCTTAATGAGCAGTTGTGTATATAGCTGAATAAGAGAGAAATGGGTCGACAATGTTCAATAACAATTTCTGTATTGTGCTTATAAGGTAGAATATTAAATTGTTCTTGACTATTATCTTCTCTTGAGAGTCTTAGGACGTCTATTCCTGAGCTGGTAATTAAACATTAAATGCCACATTTGAGAGGTCATGAACATTTACAGCGATTGCAATACTGTATTAATAGACTGCTAGAGAGAGGTACTTTGAGTTTTAAAGCAGGCACAGGAAAACTTAATGAAAAAATCAGCTAATTCTGTCTCTTTAGCATTATTAAAACCTGTGGGTTTTATAGGAGTCTCTGTTTTCTCAACTCTGAGATGGTGTGCCCAGAGTCAAATTGTAGAAGGATATTCCTATCCTATAAAAAGAGATTGAAACTGAGAATTTACAAAAAAATCCAAGCCTTTCATAGGAACAGAATTTTACAAATAGATATCCTTGAATAGATCAAGGCTGAAGTACATCCATTTTCAGAAAGAAAGATGTACATTGCTGTGCCAGTAAGAATAAAAGAGAATTAAAGAGTTGGATATCACTTAAACTTTTAATATTTTGTAGATTTTTACTAATTATTACATAAACCGTTAGAGAGATGACAGCTGAATTATTAATTGTAATAATTTTCTCCTTTAAGTAATTTTCTGTAAATATGCTTTCTGTAAATATTTCTACAGAGTGTCTGTTAATTACAGCTCCTCCATGGGCAGCAATGGTGGAGGAAATTAATAAAAGATATGCAGAACTCGATTCACTCCTATCATTTCCACAGTTTGGACCATGTGGGCCTGACATGCTCAGACAGCTCTGAACTCAGCTCCAGCCAGTGAAATATTCCTCAGAGGAGCAGAATTGGCTCTGGAACATCCTGCCTGCCGGGACCTCCTCATGCTCTCCCAGGTCCTGGAAGCCACAGGAGTGGCTCTTGGTGCTCTCCAGAGCCCTGTCCCCCTCCCCAGTGGCACACAGCCAAAGATGATGCATTCACGGCCTTCCTCGCACGCGCCCTCGGCCCCCAACGGCAGCTGGAGGATCTGTTTGGTTCTTGGTCATAAATGTCACTGCTGATGAACTGTCATTTCAGACAAAATCAGGGGCTGGCATGCCACTGTCAGAAAGGAACTTTGCTTTCGCTGTCTCTGGGGGCGATGGCTCGGGGGACTGGTGGCAGTTCTTCATTTGAAGTCTTCTCTGCTGATCACTAATCTCAGACTAAGGACTTCTCCAAGCTGATTTAAGCCTCAGGTCTGTCGCGGCATGGAGGCCTCAGTGTTTCTTGTCTTACAATTACTGTCGTTCAGAGAGATGCTTTATCAGTTTTTGTATCTTTACATGTTTTGGAAGATATTGGTAGGGATTTCCCAGAGAAGCTGTGGCTGCCCCTGGATCCCTGGCAGTGTCCAAGGCCAGGTTGGACACTGGGGCTTGGAGCAGCCTGGGACAGTGCAAGGTGTCCCTGCCCATGGCGGGGGTGGACCTGGATGGGCTTTAAGGTCCCTTCCAACCCAAACCATTCCATGATTCCATGATAATGCCATTTAACATTTTGGAATACTAACCTATCCAGCACAGAGAGGGCTAATTTTTCTATTTATCACCTTCACCAAGTAGTGTCGTATTGCCAGTTTGGGAGCCATCCATCATCCCCCTGACGTGGTTATTCAGCAAGTCAGAGCTGATAAATCTGAATTGTCTGGTCTCACTTGTCAGCACGAGTGTCATCCCTGAACAAATGCAAAATCAATTCCAAACCAAAGGCTATGCTCCTGCCAACTGCTAACTATTGACTACAGAATAAGTTACATGTTTCCTGGTGATTAGCAAATTTTGGCAAGCCTCTTGACTCCCAGCTTAGTTTGGGAATTAGGATCATATATACACTTTGCAGAGGCAGCGAGGTAGAGCACATAATGGCTCTTGTATTGTCTTCTGGAACATAATTCCTCAGCTAATTCAGTTTCTCTGCACCTTCCTTCTCTTTTCCCATGGTGAAAAAATTGAAGTTAAAAGTCTGCTAAATGACTAACCAAGAAATTCCTTAAGCTTGCTATTAATTACTGACCATGCAGACTGAATACTGCTGGGGTTTATAGTTCAGAAGATGTTGGGGAAGGATTTCTGTGCCACAACAGGTCTCACTGCATGGGTGGACTTCACCATTGGATGTTTTCAGATGTTGTTCTTCAGTATTTACACAATAAAGTATCAAAAGATTGTCTGTATACTCTCTGCCTCAGCGATCCTGGCACCTCAAGTTGCGAAAAAAGAAACAATGGAAAAAAGAAAAGAAAAAGAAAAAACAAAAGCAAAACCAAGAAGATAAATACTGGAGCAACGTAAGAAGAAATAAAAGTTCCAGGACAGTTTTAGTGTTGACTTCTTTAACTAATTTGGGGAGATTTTTAATATTGAAGGAGCATAAGTTAAACACAAATTAAAAGTTAACGTCTAATGAAGTATTTTTATTGGGGAATATTTTATACCTAGTCTGTCTGGTTTTATATCTTTAATTTGCTGGGAAAAATATAGATGATTCTTCTCTGTTTTTGGCAACCCCCTAGAGTTAAAAACATGAATAAAAATGTACAGACATTCTCTAAAAACTGATCCTTACTTCAACTTAGAGAGAAGTGGAGAGAGATAGAAAGTGCTGGCTCTCTCCTACAACTCTGTGCAAGTGATGGCATGAGGTACTGAGAAATTTATTCCTGAGCTTTAGAGATCTCTGAACATTAAAAGTAAATAAGACATTTTAAAAATGTGAAAACAACTATTAATTCCTCCTTCAGTAATGAGTGTAAGGTCAGTTGATCAAATGAGAGACTTTTGGAGATATAA
This sequence comes from Dasyornis broadbenti, assembly GCA_013397935.1. Taxonomy (NCBI): domain Eukaryota; kingdom Metazoa; phylum Chordata; class Aves; order Passeriformes; family Dasyornithidae; genus Dasyornis; species Dasyornis broadbenti. Next base: position 329,644 of record VZRN01004004.1, on the reverse strand, counting down.
AATAAGCAGTGGCTGCGGTCATCCCGTTCTGGTGCCCCGGCACAGGAAGGACATGGAGCTGTTGGAGCAGGTCCAGGAGAGGCCACGGAGGTGCTGAGGGCCTGGAGCAGCTCCCCTGTGGAGCCAGGCTGGGAGAGCTGGGGCTGCTCAGCCTGGAGAGGAGAAGGTTGTGTGGAGACCTCACAGCTCCTTCCAGGGGCTGCAGGGAAACAGAGAGGGACAATTCCTCAGGAACCGCAGGGACAGGACACAGGGAATGGCTTCCCAGTGCCAGAGGGCAGGGCTGGATGGGATCTTGGGAAGGAATTGTTCCCTGGGAGGCTGGGGAGGCCCTGGCCCAGGGTGCCCAGAGAAGCTGTGGCTGCCCCTGGATCCCTGGCAGTGTCCAAGGCCAGGTTGGACACTGGGGCTTGGAGCAGCCTGGGACAGTGGAAGGTGTCCCTGCCCATGGCAGAGGTGGCACTGGATGGGCTTTAAGGTCCCTTCCAACCCAAACCATTCCATGATCCTGTGATTCTATGACAGAACTTGCCATGTCCAGTTTTAATACTTAATTCCATTTCTCACTGCTTCATACACAATAAGTGATGAATAGAAATATCAATTCAATACCTAACTCATGACTCAAAACCATAATTTTTTTATTTGCAGGATTTTCTGAGGGCAGCTATAAAATATTGATTCTGATCCTGTCAGCCAGTGGATCTTCAGTGACTCTCAAACAAGGCCTGCGGGTTTTTTGCTTCATCACCCACAGGTGTTGAATTTTTACAACAGCAGAGCCACATCCAAACTGCAGAACAGCATTTACCATGTGAAATCCAAACAGGATGGAGTACATGCCATGCTAGGAAAGCAGAGAATTAAAGCTGATGTCCAAGGTGTAAGATCACAGGAGGCCGTGGGTGCTCTGCAGCGAGCAGGCAGCCACACTTCATCACACTCCCCAGGCCAGTTGTTCTGTAGCCATTTACTTCCCCAGCAGGAGCCCTTCACTCCAGTCACACTTCCTTAGCAATTCTCCACATTTGATCGATTATTCAAATAGCTGACTGTGTTTTCAGACCTGCAGAGTTTTTCAGATGCAGTTTGCAAAAAGTTTATGGGTTAATTTCTTATCTTAATGTATAATTTAGAGGACAATATTTCTTACTCTGCATATTAGTTTTCATGCCATGGCAGACTACTAATACTCAGATATTTTAATCCTCTACAGCACAAGAAAATCTTTGCTAACTTAAATGAACAAGTTAGTCCCTTCCCTTCTAATGCATAAATCCTCTCATAAATTATTTTTCTCTTGTTAATTCTACTTTTTGAAATACTTATTGCTAATTGGTCTAGCCTGAAAATCTACCTTCTCTTCTCTGAGGTGAGTACATGAAAACCTCTCCTGCTGTATGACAGTACTCTTCTTTCTAGTGTTGTTTTCCTTTGTACCTTTTATTGTTTCTTTAGGGCAGCTCTGAAAGTGAACTAATTAAGCTTTATTCAAGAGATTCTGAAAAATTAACTATTTTGGGCGAGGAGGTAAAAGCTAATCAAGCCTTGGTATTAAAAATTTGGATTTCATTATAGACTTAGCTATTCCTAATTAGCTCATGTGATGGTTGCTTCTGCAAAGCACTGCATTGTTCTTGACGCTCTCTGGTGGTTTGTCCTGTCTGGTGGACACTCTGTCCTTTTCAACCTTGTCTCAACTCCAGTTCACCTCCCTTAGAAATTACCTGTCCTTCAGGGTGCTCTTTGGAGGAATAAATCAAGATAAGAAAAAATTATTAAAAAAAAAAAAAAAAGCCAAACATGTACTTCCACTAAGAATGTTTTTTAAAATAAAAATTGTTCAGCGTACATACTTTTGGCATCACCCTTGATTAAGTAATTAATTTGTTATTTTTTTATGCTACTAATAATATATGGAAACTCTTTTTTGAACCTATAGCAATACTTAATATTTCTTAGAAAAAGTTTCCAGCTTTAAATTCTGGTTTGGGAGGAATTTTTTAACCAGCCATTGAAACTGTAACATCTTCAGCACTGATTTGGCAAGGTTTAAAAGGAGACTGCAGTGATTGCAGAGGTGAAGAGCACTTGCTGACCTTGCCACCAGATGTCATTTTATTGGGCATCTCCTAAAGCCTTTGTGTTTTAAGTGCATCCTGAATTGGTCCTAACAGACTTCTCAGGCTTCTACAAAGAGCCAAAAATCGCTGTGCATTTCTGTTATTCATTGCTGGTGTGCTCCCCTCAGAGTTATGGAAGGTAAGCTCTCTGTTATGTGATCCTCACATTTGATATCTGAGAGCCAAGCTCTGAGCACGGATTTTGCCAAACATTTCTTGGACCTATAAATCTGTGAGCAAACCGAGCAGCAAGTGAACACACAGCTACCCCAAGGAGGGGCTGAGAGGCCATTTCCCCTCTGCTTCAGAGCTTTCAAGCTCTGACTTTCACCCTCCATGCTAAGAGAATGAAGACTCACATTTCGACCTTTCATTTTATTTTAAGTTTTGGCGTCGTATTAAAAGGTGTCGGAGAGGTGCCCTTAGATGTGCTGTACACACTGCATTACTCAGACCCAGGATAAAGTGTGAAAACTAAAATTAGTTCTAGAAAAAGATGAAATCAGCAGTTGGCATCGTGTTACAGAACTGCCAGAGAGGAGCTGGTACCGAACCCTTCAGCCCATTGTGTTGCAGCTCCTCAGCCTGTCCACGCTGCAGTCCTGGAGGTGCCAGCGATATCCAGCTCTGTTCCACACTCAGGATAGCTCTCCACCTGTCCCCTCACAGACAAGTCCTTCTTGCAAAACCAAACAGAGAAAATGGCTTTTCTCAAAGCAATACGTTTCAGATTTTTTTTTTCCCCGATTTATCTTTTCATAAAATGATAAAGAGGTTCAGATTCTTCCCCCCCTCTCTCCCCCACATAGCAGTTCTCCCAGAAAGGATTACTTTTCAGTAGTTCCTCCTATTACCCAGGAAAAAAGAGAGGAAGAATCCTTTGAAAGCTTTGGGAGATTTGGAGGCCACATTCCTTCCATCTATTTATCTCCTTTCCCATTTATTCGTCAGCTTTATCAGCAGGAGACACAATACTTTGTATCTGTGAGATTGTGATCTTTCTACATTTGTGGAATACTTCAGTAAAATTAAATTTTCCTTCCAACTGATTCTGTTTTAGAAAAGTCTGTATTTTTTGTGATTGAATCCTTGCAAGATTTGGTGGTCAAGTCATTGAAAACATGTATGTTCACATAGTGCTACAGTTCAGTAGGAACTGTACCTTTGCTAAAAAAAAAATGACAGTTTCAAGCTGTAGGAAAGTAAAAGGTTCACCCTTTGCACTCTAAGCTCTCATCAGATTTTTACTGTTCTTTGCTGTTCTGTTCTGTTATTATGATATTCTTTGAATTGCCTAAGCAGTCAATGGGAGAACTACTTACCTGCTCTCCACAGCTCTTGACATCAGCTAAACAATGCATGAAAGTGTTTTATAGAAAGAGACAGACAGGGGAAGAGATATGGAGAAACTAGAGATATAAAGTGACATTACACATTTTATGAAATGACAAAAGAAAACACGCTGAAAGTCAAAAGCCTTCAGCAGCAGCAGCATTTTTAGAAGGCCTGGTATCACAATAAATAAGATTTTTCAGAGTTTTTTGGCAAGGGGAATATGATTTTTGTTATTGTTCTCTATTGGTAAATTATTCTTGAAAAAAGGAAAGATTCTTCTAGGAAATAGTAACTAATGCTAAGAACATTTACTCTTAGCAAACAAGTAATGCTTTTACAGTAGAATCCTATCCGAAGGAATAATTTATGGCTCAGTTATAGTGGGGCTAACATCTTTGAAAATTGCAAACCTGATTAGAAGAGAGAATTTTTAATCAGTTAATTTTGTGCTGTATTAAAATCTTTCCTTACAAAGCTGTTGTGGCTCCATTCTAATTTTCTTATTATTCTTCTGTTTTGTTATTCTGCTCTGGCAAAATGGTGACTTAGCACTGCATGTTGATAACCACTGGGAAAATCACTGCTCATATTTGGGATAGAGAGGATAGGATTTCAAAGGACTTAACTGACATTCCTTTTAGGCTGTAGGATGATAGAATCATGGAATTTTTTGGGCTGGAAGGTACCTTAAAGCCCATCCAGTGCCACCCCTGCCATGGGCAGGGACACCTTGCACTGTCCCAGGCTGCTCCAAGCCCCAGTGTCCAACCTGGCCTTGGACACTGCCAGGGATCCAGGGGCAGCCACAGCTTCTCTGGGCACCCTGGGCCAGGGCCTCCCCAGCCTCCCAGGGAACAATTCCTTCCCAAGATCCCATCCAGCCCTGCCCTCTGGCACTGGGAATCCATTCCCTGTGTCCTGTCCCTGCAGATCCTGAGGAATTGTCCCTCTCTGTTTCCCTGCAGCCCCTGGAAGGAGCTGTGAGGTCTCCACTCAACCTTCGCCTCTCCAGGCGGAACAACCCCAGCTTTCTCAGCCTAAAAAAATCAGTAATCTGACAATACAATATTAAATCCCTAAATTATCAGTAATCTGATAATTATCAGTAACGAGTAATCTGATAATTATCAATAATCAGACAATTTAGGGATTTGACATGGTACCTTTCTTTACTTAGTAAAAAGTTTCAATTCCCTTTCAGGCTGGACAAGCTGTGGCTGTTGCTGTGATTGTTCCCTGACTGAAGCAAGGCTGGGCAGTTCAGTCATTAATCCCTGGGTGGGAAGAAAAATCTAAGCGTATGTTCCAGTATTGCAAGAGAAATATTATTTTACTCTGTCGAACTAGATAGGCCTTAGAAGATGTAAATGGCAAATGATTTATTGTCAGATTTGTGCCACATTTCATACAGGTACCAATGGAGTCTGGTTTTCATGCAAATTTTCAATTTATTGAACCCAATGGACAAATCTCCACACAAAATCTCGACGAAGATAATGAAGGATATGCATGCTTACCTAAGGTCATAACTGGTGATACAATGAAGATTTGGGGGAAAAAATTGTAGTTTAATGGTGAGAGAAGAGCAGTAGGAAGCGGAACTCTGAAATTCTCATCCTGGTGCTGCTGCTGCCTTGCTGTGTGCCCTTGGGCCAGGAGTGTGGCATTCCTGTTTCTTACTTCAGCTGCTTTAAAAATCAAATGTATTTCTCCTTACAAGTCCCTTCGTCTCAGGGACGATGTGAATCTGAATTAATGCTTAAAAAGCATTTTTGGATCCTGTAATTGAGGCACAGTGTAAGTGTAGTGTATTAATATTTTACTGAATACAGTAATTCCTGAATTTTAAGCAGGAAACCCGCTGTTAAACGGTATAGTTGGCATGAGTGTAAATATTAAATTGTTGCATCCAAGTTAGACTTTAAATCATGTCTCCTCGTGGAAAAGCTACTGTAGTAATCATTCCGTTTTCAGCTGGAATCTGCCTGGGCAGGATTGAGTACAAAGTCATTTCTGAATATGCTGATATCTCTTTAACTTCAACAATACAGACAGCATTTTGTTAGATTTCCATTTGACAGATACAGATGACAATCAAATTATTTTTGTAATGAGGCATCCAGAAATACACAGAGCAGAGGGGCAACAAATGTTGCTTTGAATTAATATTTAAATCTCATTGTTTGAAACAGTCCTCTTGAAAGAAAATCATGACTGATTTTTAATAGCATGGAAGCCCCCAGAGTCCTTCAACTCTATCAGCTCTGTAGTGTCAGTCTCTTTTAATCAGTCCTTCTTTTATCACTAAGCCCTAGATGACAGCCTGAAGTTTCACCCTGAGGTGTAAAGCATTGAAATATATATGTGACTTATCTGACTTCAACTTTAAAAGGATTGCACGGAAGCAGAAGGACAAATGCTGTCCTGATTGCATTCGGCTTGCTGCCTGTCATTGAAAATGGAATTGGCAAAATGGAGAGACCTAAGAGGTAGGAAATAGCAATTTTCTAAATAATGACATTTTCTTTTACATGATAATGGCCAAAGTCAGTGGTCATATAAACCTCCACATTGAATTATAAAATCTTCAAACTGACAGGAGGAGCCGAATTCACATAAAACCAAAGGCAGAGCTCTCAACTGATGTGAAAGGACCTCAAATGCAGTGACTCACATCACATTCTGACTCGGAAAAACGGAATTTCTTGTGGCAAATACCCCAGAGTTGCATCTCAACATAGATACTTCTTCTTTTCTCTCTTGCACAGTATTGCTTGAACTGTGTTGCCTCTCTTCATACAGCCAAGGACTGTCTTTAATAGGGATTTTTTTAATGATATCTTATAGAGTTCGTAGGGAATTTGAAGACATCCCAGTGAAAATGTATCACCAGTAACACAAAAAATGAGTTTGCCGAACTTTCTAGAGTTGTCTCTATTTCTCTCTGTACCAAGATGGATTTTTAAAATGTAATGGGGCCTGAATCTGGGGCAGTGAGTGAAAAATGCCACCTTTTCAACTGAACCTCAGGTCAGATACCAAATGCAGACCTTGGTCCACCTGCTCCGTAAATCTTTTCAGTAGTAAACAGCTGCTATGACCAATATGAATGTGCAATTAACGGCTCATTTGCAAAGCCTGTTCTGTCATATAACCTAAAAATGTGGCTGAATAGTGATGTGCTACGAACAGGGCTATGAACCTCCTTAGCTTTTTATATCCTCTGTGCACTGTCAAGTGTTTGAAATCCTGACACAAACTCTGTTCTTTTTGTTGTGTGTTCAGAGGACATCAATTGTTCTACCTTAATGTGGTGAATAATGCCCCAGAAGAGGTGATGAATTATACCTTCAGTGTAACTCTTAGGTACACTGTGGCTGTATTAAGACAATTACTGCTTTTTGTTCTTTTTAAGATACCACAAGTGAAACTGATGAAAGTACGCCCTATTTTTTATAAAATTAAAAGGAATGTGTTTGCTAAGAGACCAAATCTGTGTTCACACAGCTACACTGCTTCCTCCTGCCTCTCAAAGCTGATGTGCCTCATGACATGACAAACCTCTAGAACTGCTTCATCAGAGCAGAGGCATTTTTTACTGGTGAATCACAGGTATGTAATATGGATTCAGCAACGTATTTATGCAAATCTATAATGCCAATATTAGATGTGCTTTACACTAAGTGATGACTTCTGTTCTTTATGTAATAAGAAAAGCACTCCGAGTGTGTGTAATTGAAATGTATTTGGGTGTACTGCAGCTGTGAGTCCAGAAAGCTTGGAAAGCTGAAAAGGATCGGTAGAGGGAGCTCCTGCTGCATTTTTGTGGGAAAGATGCTTTCGAACCTTTGGTGGACGAGCGGTTTGCAATTGTTGGGAGGAAACTGCCCCTTGTGATGTGATCCGTGACTGCTGAGCAGCGCATTTGAGGCGAACGACATAAAAACGCGAAAGGAAAACGGCTTCATATCCATCTGCCTTGTCATCCTCTGTGGATTAGGGGTGGATTGCAGGCTGCAGACCCCGTACGACACCATTGTTCCACTTCTCTTTTTTCCTCAGGAGCTCCCATTGAACCTTTTCAGTCAACTCAAATGTCAAGCCAAGACTGAAAAAAATCAATACTCAGAAGAATTTGGTGTGACACGGGGGAAGGTAATTTGTCTAAGTAAAAGGGAAAGAGAACAAAACAACATGCTTTTTCCTCAACATCCCATGTCTTCTTGATCAATAAGGTATAACATTTGCCGGTCTCAGAGTCCAATGACGACTTTCCAATGTTCTGAAACATCTTAAGGGTGTCATTTACTCCTTTTCTCACCTGCCCTTTCCAATAAGTAAGAAGGCGGCTTGAGGAGATCAAACATCGCTGACCTCCTCTCTCAGGTGTTCCTCAGAAACTTCTCTCCTGTGGGATGGTTCCTTGGACAGGAAGGAGTTCCTGGACACTCTTCCTGGGGACAAAAGAGCGCTGGCATGGCTGGCAGGGGGCAGGAGGCAGCACAGGTTGGGTCTCACTTGAGGCTTCTTCCGTTCGCAACTCAGTCACTGTGGGGGCTCAGTGACCCAACTGTGAACTGTCACCAAAACAAAGCACAGTGGGGCTGGAGTTCCACTGAAACTGCTGAACTCAGCTGTGCCATTTGTTTACAAATGTGCCCAAGATTTTTGGCTGTGAGATCTGCCCAAAAGATAATCTCTTCCCTTAAAACTTCTTTCTGCTTATTTCTCACTTAAAGGTGTTGCTCATGCAACATCTTCCTCTTCTGGGGGAGCAATGCAACAGATCCTTTGTGTTTTCTTTTGTGTTAAAAGAAACTTCAGCCTTCAAAATATCTCAGGATAATAATGCTTCAATTAATTTTTTTTAAAAAAATTTATTTTTAATAAAGTAAACTTTAAACAAGACAGTTTTGGTCAGTTTAAGATATTTAGATTTCTGGGTACACACGTAGGCGGTTAATAAGGTTTCCAGAATCACTGACATTCCTTTCAGCTTTTAAAGCTTACATTTCTTGCTGTGTAATGCTTTCCAAGTCCTAGGCTTAAGCGACTAACGTGGCTGAGTGTCATTCTTAAAGTATTAAACCCACATTTGGTTCATAGGTTGATTCAAATTGCAGTTGCCTTCATGACTGGATTTACTGAGCATCTCTTGGTTAACTGACACACTGAATTCTTGTGTCTTATAGACTGGGGATCAGCCAGAAAGAAGAGTTTAACCTGAAAGCTGTCCTTTTTATTCAACGGCTTAACAGATATTCAGGGGGTTTTTAAAGAATCAATTTACTGAATCATCCTTAGTTTCTTTCTCCGCGCAGTTCAGAGTATTTGCTATGAAGCCTCCCACTTAAAAGATAAATGTTTAAGAAATCTTTTTCATAAAATAATGAGAAATGCTGGCAAGTATTTATTTTACTTTGTTCTTAATTATTTCCCTTGGGCAAAGTGAGGAATTTTTCAAATCTGATGATTGTTGTATCTGTGTTGTATCATGTTTACAAATCATCAGAAGATTTTAAAATCCATTTAGTAATTGCCAATGAAGTATTCAGTTAGATCAAAAGTCTAGATCCTTGAGGGAATTTTTAATTTGCTGTACATATTTGGTTTTGCAACTTTTCAGGAAATAATACATTTCCACTCATTTGCATAAGTTAATCCTTCCTCATTTTGAAATTTTATTCTGCTGAGTTGTGTTTGAGATACCCATGAGGTCATGGAAATCTTTGTTACAGGCTCAGTCTGAAGTGTGTGCAATGCAGAAATATTTATGCAAGTCTCCTAAGTTTTGTCCACTTGAAAAAAAAAAAAAGCCTAGTGATACAATGGCAGAAATGCCAGTTTATGGATCGATGCTATCGCCTGAAAACATACCGTGAATACTGGGCACTCCAGCGCTCTCATCTTTATGATGTGTTTATTTGGATAAGTGCTAAGGACTGGCATATAGCACATGCGAAATGGACACGCTGAGCTCCTGGATGAGAAACCCACCTGAATAAAGGTGTGCTGCTGGAGCTGCTGGATCTGCAGGAGGCCCAGAGGAGCAGCTTCCACCCTTCTAAAATCCCTGGAAGTCCTGACTCTGAACGGTGCCTGCAGTACCTTGGAGTGCACCACAGGATCACAGAATGGGTTGGAAGGGACCTTAAAGCCCATCCCGTGCCACCCCTGCCATGGGCAGGGACACCTTCCACTGCCCCAGGCTGCTCCAAGCCCCAGTGTCCAACCTGGCCTCGGACACTGCCAGGGATCCAGGGGCAGCCACAGCTTCTCTGGGCACCCTGGGCCAGGGCCTCCCCATCCTCCCAGGGAACAATTCCTTCCTGTAATATCTGACCTAACCCTGCTCTCTGTCAGTGGAAATCCATTCCCCATTCTCCTGTCACTACAGGCTCTTGCAGAAATCCTGGCCCAGCTCAGCAAACTCTCCGGAATGTGTCACTTCAGATGTGCCATTTTGTTTTTAGAATGAAAAGGAGATAATTATGCTTAGATTATGGGTATTTTTATGCTCCCTGAAGATATATTGATGATAATCCCCTGGCCTGAGACATTTTATTCCAATCTTGAGTAAAGGCTTTCATATTTTATCAAGGCTTTTCCTGGAGCCAGCCTTAAGCACTAACAAGAAAAATGACTGCTTGAGGCACTGATTTAGCCTCAGCAACCTGGCCCAGAGCTTCGGAGGCACTTAGGGGTTGTGACAGAGCTTTGCAAGACCTAACTCTGGGCATCTGACCACCAGCCCTTGGCACTGAACCCTGAGCTGAGGATGCCTGTGTGCTCTGCAGGCAGAATCTGCTCTTCAGGGTGGGCAGGTCAAAACCAAGAGGGATGTTCTGTTTCTTCTGCAGCCTTTGGCTTTTGCATAACTGAGGCACCCAAATTCCCTGGAAGGGCCAGCATTTTCCATGTGCCTGGTGTGAGGGGTGCAGAAAGAGGGGTGCACTGAGGAGGCACAAAAACCCCAGTGGAAGGATCCTGCAGTGCTGGCAGAACTGGGAATTCACAGCAAGCACCCTGAGCTCGTGGAAGCCTTGGGTTGTGTGGGGTTCCTTAAGGTGGATCTGACCTTTGGATCCACCAGTAGGTGACTTTATTCAGCTGTGGGTCACAGCTCACAGTCTGTCATGGAGGTAGAACTGTAATTCCCTTGAAAAAATAACTGCCACTTTCAGGAGATAGGTGAGAGGCAATTCCTGCTTTCTGCTCTTTCCCTCTCCCACAAAGAACTACCCAGCCTTTTGGAAATTCGATTGCTCAGTTAGGAAGGATTTGTTTTAACACCTGTGACCGCAATTCCCATTGCACACCCGTTGGGAGAGCTCCATGAACCCCAGACTGCACAGCTTTGCTCATTTTTCCCCCCCATGTTCAGGTCATCCCCTTTCATTCTGTCATGGGATGAAGAGCAGCTCATGAGGCAGAAGAAGGGAGAGCAGCTCCTCTCCTGCAAAATAGCTCATAGCTGGAAAAATGGACCACTCCTCCTTTGAGGGATCCCAGGAATCTCTAGCGTTTGCCTTGAATTTCGGTTTCAGTGAATGCAAAAATCAAACCAATAGACCATATTTCTCATTAATTCCATGGAGCAGGGTGCACACTGCAGCATCCTTTGAAGTTAATTGAAGAGTCTTGGCCTCCACTGACTCTGGTTTCAGTTTTGGTTTGGCAATAAAACTTCAAACTGCACGAGTGGTGGCTGCTGTAGTTCTTATTTCATTTCTGTGGAAAGTTCATATTGTACCCACAAGCAGATAATAAGTGCTGAAAAATGCCTCATTCCTAGCTCATATTTTGCTGACAGAGAAGATAATTTGCACATGTCAGTACTTTCTGCGGGTAAAGTTAGAATTCCTCAGCTTTGGCTTTTCCCCAGTTGATGTCACAAAACTGGCCATAAAACCAGAGAGTGAAGTTTTAACCAGGACATATTTGCTGACAGTTTTAAGATGTCTGACTAAGGACTAGAAGGTAATTGGGAGTAGATGACACGAATTTCTGATGGGAAGCCATATTTGGCCAGTGTGATGGCCTTTGACAAGAAAACGACTCGGTGGATGACGGGAGAGCAGTGGAGGGTGCTTGTCTTGAGTCTGCAAGGGCTTTGACACTCTCTCCTGTAGCGTGATGGCCAAAGGGCTGGAATGCAGCCTGGAGAAACAGGCAGAAGGGTGGGCTGACACCTGGCTGAGCTGCTGGGCTCAGGGAGAGGGGGATCAGCGGCACAAAGACCAGCTGGAGGCTAATCCTGTCACTGTTGTCACCAGTGCTGTTAAACATGGCCCTGATGGCCTGGGTGATGGCACTGAGGGCACACTCAGCAGATCCAGCAGTCACAAAACTGGGAGAACTGGTGAACACACCAGGTGGGTGTGCTGCCATTCAGAGGGACCGGAATGATTCAGGCCAGACAATCAAGCTGAGAGAAACCTCGAGAAGTCTAACAAAGGGAAATGAACAGAGGGGAATGCCAAATCCTGCATTGGCAGGAAAAAAATCCCGCACATCAGCACAAGCTGGATGGGGGTCAAACAACTGGGGAGCAGCTTTGCAAGGAAGGACCTGGGAGACACACAGAGGATGTTCTGTTTAAGCAGTGTAAGTCTGTCAGGTGTTCTACAGACATTAAATTGTCTGTAAATTTTACCACTGTAAAAATTCAGATAAAGCCAAAGATATGGAAACTATTTACAGAGGAAGCACATGGTGATGTATAGCAAGAGTGTGTTTGATAACAAAGAGTCATGTTGCAAAAAGGCTCCCAAGTTGAGCAAAGGGATGGAGCAGCTCTGCTGGGAGGAAAGGCTGCGAGAGCTGCGATTGTTGAGCCTGGAGAGGAGAAGCTTTGGGCTGAGCTCAGTGTGGCCTTGCAGGGCCTGAAGGAGCTGCAGGAAAGATGGAGAGAGACAATTGCCAAGGGCTGCAGGGACAGGACACAGGGAATGGCTTCCCAGTGCCAGAGGGCAGGGCTGGATGGGATCTTGGGAAGGAATTGTTCCCTGGGAGGCTGGGGAGGCCCTGGCCCAGGGTGCCCAGAGAAGCTGTGGCTGCCCCTGGATCCCTGGCAGTGTCCAAGGCCAGGTTGGACATTGGGGCTTGGAGCAGCCTGGGACAGTGGAAGGTGTCCCTGCCCGTGGCAGGGGTGGCACTGGATGGGTTTTAAGGTCCCTTCCAAGCCAGAGCATTCAGTAATTCTGTGATTTTATTCCATATTTAAATTTCCTTAAATGATTAGGTTATGGCCTCACAATCCAAAACAGGGGGAAAACATTGGAGTACAGGGAAGATTCTTATGCACCAAAACTGCAGGGAAACATTTGCACAGTGTGTGAGCAGGACATGCACTACCTGTTTTGCTTAGAGTTAATAAAAGTAGTGAGAAATAAATCTTCTCTCTTTTCTATGAAGCAAACAGAATCCTATTTTGAAGTGTGTTTTACTGTGCTGTTGTTGGGAAACGATGAGTGAACAGAGGTGAAAAGGTGAAACCCACTACATTCATGTGTTTAGAGAACCCAAGGTCAAGCAATGCTTGAAAAGGCAGTTTGGGTACGGGTGTGTACTGCAGGGTGTGTCAGTTTATTCACGGGTTAAATTCTGAAGAACATTCTACACCGTGGTTCTGAAGGCAGAGGTTTCTGAGGTCTTTAACTTGAACTGAGTCTTAGGTCAGATAGACTGGGATTAACTAAACAAGGCAAAAATGGTTACCCTGAACGGCTGAGTTCATCCATGAATTTCAGACATATTTGTGTTTTTATTCAATACCTGATATAAAAACTAGGGGCACATTTGTGTGGAAACCAGGTAGTATGCAGCCAAAATATTTAAGGCAATTTCTGGAGCATAACATGAATTTTAATGGGTAAAATAATAACAAAAAAGGGAATATCACATACTTTTCCATCTGTGTTTTTAAATGAACATAGTTCTGGCCATCTTCTATTCAGTTGGAACGTTTCTGGCATTTGTATGGCATTTTCAGAATTTGTCTCCAGCTCAATCACCTTATGAAGCCTCAGCATGTCTGTGGTTCCCATTCGGAGCTCAGACTGGAGCTCTGCCAGGACCTGCAGTGCTGGAGCCTGGCAGAAACTCTGGGGACAAACAGAAGGGCAGGTCTGGCTACCCAAGGTGCTCCAAAGGGAAGCAGTGAGGAGTGGAAGGAGCTCATGAATTCCCACACCCAGGGAATTGCTGAACTGGCCTTCTCAGCATTTGATTGCTTTCCTGGGTCTTCCTCAGCTGTGCCGATTTCCTGGGATGCTTCACTCCTCAGGAAGTCAGCAGGAATCCCTCAGAGCACGAGGCCATATGTGCACAGCCTTAATGGTTTGGGTTTAGTGAGCAATCAAGCACCCTTGAAGAAGAAACGTGACTTTAATTAAAGGGTTTTCTTTTCTTTTCTTTCTTTCTTTTTTCTTTTCTTTTTTTTTTTTTCTTTTTTATTTTATTTTAATGGCCCCTGTTATGCTGAGCAGCATGAGGAATATCATGTGATGAATTCTGATTGGTAATCAATGGATGCTCTGGTGAACTTATTACACGAAATCACAACAGACGACCTGGCACTTCAATGCACATCCTTCCTTTTTGAAGTATTCTGCCTTCCGGGCTGGCATTCTCCTTTTCTGTACTTCGTTCCCAGGGGGACTGGGAGATTGAATTTAATGGTTAGCTGAGCAAGGATGAGCTGAACTCCACTCATGTTAGCGTAATCACTGTTCTCAATGAGAAAACTTATTTTAGGAGTGTTTATGCACCTTGTTTAGTCCAGTAACAGCAAATATAATATGCCAAAAAGGGACTGAGAGCCTTTACTGGTCACATATAATTTTAATTAATGTACAAGTCCCTGGTTAGGGATTTGCAGTCTCTGATGAGTTGCCTTGAGATTTTGAATCATTTGGAATCATACAAGACAAATTTAAGACAAATTTAAGACAAATGTAAGATTGCTCGTGTAGTAGATAAATCTGCTTTTTAATTGGAAGGATTTTAAGTGTCACAACTGTTTACATGATACATTCCTGGTAGTTACATATATTTAATGGGAGTGAAGCACAGGATTTAGTGCTGAATTCCTTGTGTGAGTTCTGCTGGCCCAGGCTGTGATATCATCATGAAGGACGTGCTAGGACATGACAGGAGTAGTTGGCATCCTTTAGTCAAAACCCAAGCCTCAGTGACTAAATTCTGCCAAATCTATCAGGAATATGATTAACTGGTGCTGAGGAGACAAGAAACCCCAGGAACTCAGAACTGACTGAAGGGTGGAAGTGCATGACCCTGCTGAGCTGAGGCCTTAAGCAAACTCTGTGAGAGAGTGAGACAGTGAGAAAAAGCTGTGAAAGCAGAGCAACGGCTTGGGGTCTCCCTTTCTTGGTGGTAACAAACCATTCCATCACTTCAGCTGCAATATCTGACTGTATCCTTGTGGGAAAAATGCAAGCAAAGCCCAGGAAGCAGCTGTAAAACAAAGCGAATGCTCCCACAGCTTTGGCGACTAATGACAAGAAAGCTGAAGGTCAGAGATACCCAGGGCTCAGCACCTCCTGCTCCAGGACAACGAGCATGGGCAGCACCAGCACCAGCGCTGCATCAAAGCTCTGCCAGTGCCTTAGGTCCCAGCTAAACCTGAAGAAATAAATAATTCTCAGATGATGCTGTCTGAAGATACACTCAGTGCTCCCCAGGCATGGGGCCTCACACAGTTTCTATGAAGGAGAAGCAGGAATGAAGTTTCATTCCCTGCAGGCTTTAGATGAGCCCGAGTTATTTCCCAAGTCAAGCTGTAGCAGTGAGTGACACTTCCCAAAGTGCAATTTTAGCAGCCTCTGAGAAGGCCTGGTTAAAGCAGCAGTTACCCGTTTGTGTAACCTTTGCTGCTGGTAATTGAGAGTGTGCATTGCTCAGACAGCTTGGAATTAGAATTAGGCAGAGGGACCTTTCAAAGAAAATATGTAAAAAGCTTCATTCTGAGTCCAATTAGAGCTAAGGTCAATCTTCTTTAGCTCAGCTCATTAGCACACTCTGGCAGCAAAACTTACTTCAAGACTCCAAATATTTGATTCCTGGATATTTGTTTTGAGTGGACAAGTCAGCTAATAGGGGAAGTGTCACAAAGATGTAAAAAGTCACTTAAGCTAATTATTGTGCAAATAACACTTGCAATCTTACATCATTTCCCCCCCTTCTATAATGGATCTAATCCTTCCATATATCTGTGTAATGGATATCCGTACAGAGGATCTAATCCTGCGTGAACTCAATCCCTTTTTTTGAGAAATGTCTGTGTCTTTCAATCTTTTGGGAGTTGATGCATTACATGAAGGCTTCATAAATATCCTGTTCCCAAATGAGGAACATCTGAAGTTCATTGGGGAAAAACAAACAGGAAAAAAAAACAGGTAAACACCCACAGTTTGATAAAGACAGTGGAGTTTGCATTCAGGATCGCCACAAAAACACAGCTGTAAGTTTGACTCAAACCTTGTAAAATCAACTCCATGTGTGGCTGAGTTGTTGTAACTACACAACAAAAATAAATACAGAAGTTCATATTCCATAAGAATACAGGGAGATAAAATGTGTTTCTCTTCCTAGGAGTACCTAGAATGTGTAATAGGCTATAGGTCTGAGTACTCATTTATTTCCTTTATTTCTTTCCTTATGTCCATGCAGGTGCTGAATTATTTAAGCGCCTTGAATCCCAGACAAAAATCTTCACACCAGAGTGAGTAACCAGGAGCAATTTCTTGTCTGGGAGTGGATTCCCAGCCTCCAGACTGCATGCTCAGGAGCTGGAACTCAGTACACCTGGGGTACTTTAAAAATAATCCCCTCTCAGATCCTTGGTCCCCCCCATCCTGCATTTCCTTCCACAGGTATTGAAGGCCTTGGACCCTTGCAAGGTGAGATGTCAATGTTTTTTCTTTAAAAAACTGTAATGAAAATCAGGCGGTTGGGATAACCCTCAATCCTAAAGTCACTTGAGGCTTTCCAGTCATCACATGACATTTTTCATGATCATTAATGAAGTTTCAAGCCAGAGGTGGGGGTGTTTTTTTCTGGTTTTTTTTGAAAATACAGTAGTTTGAGCAACTAGATAGAAACGCTTTGTAAGTGGCTTGCAATGAAAGCTCTGAGATAAAGCTTATGAATCCTTTAAAGTGGTGTTTAACAAGCATTGGGGTAAAAGGCTTCTGAAGAAGTGAGAATCAGGTCCCCTCTGGTTGCTGCTGCCATGTAAGAACCGTCAGCCAGTCTGTCCCGGGCGCTTTGTGCCCGTCTCAAGCTGTCCTCACAAAGAGGACAGGACTGGGAGGAGCTGCTGGTGGAGCAGATTTGTCTGAGGATTAGGCAGAGCAGATGTAACAGAACAGGATCCAGCTCTTCTACAAAAAAAAAAGTCTTTGCATTAAAGTCACAGCCTTTTAAAATCTCATCTTTACATCTCATTTCATTATTGGGCCTGCATTTCCTGTCCCTAGACATGCCAAATTACTGTTTCTAAGATGCAGATGATACAATTATCTCCAAGTGGAATTAAGTTTTCCAAGCAGCTCTTTATTTGACTTTCTTATCTTTACCTTATTTCCTTTCTCACTCGTTTCATGGATAAAAATGACACGTTGTAAATTTTGATGGAAGTAGCCTCCCAAAGCAATCTCTAACTAAGGGTCACTGCTGGCCATATTTTTATATGTCTTTAGAGTTTTATTAGTAATTTTAACTCATTTCCTTTGTTTCGGTAGAAGGAAAATTGAAGAGAATAGTTTAGTGGATATTAAAAACTAAAACACAATGAACCCCATATATCCAATTTAAGTGTTCCAGATATGAAAATTAGATATATATGAAAAGCAGGAAGTGCCTTTCATAAATGCTTCATGGTTCACATATTTTATTTCTGTGATTCAGAATGCAGAAAAGCTGAGGCTTCCAGAAAGGATTACCCTATTGGTAAACCAGATAATTTTCCATGAATTTTACTATGAATTCCACTAAACTGCTACCGTAGAATGGTTTGGGTTGGAAGGGACCTTAAAGATCATCCAGTGCCACCCCCTGCCATGGGCAGGGGCACCTTCCACTGCCCCAAGGGTATCTCCACCCCCAATGTCCAACCTGGCCTTGGACACTTCCAGGGATGCAGGGGCAGCCACAGCCGATTAATAACTCATAAATGTAAAACTGTACTTAATCCAATGGAAAATCATGCTAACATGGTCAAACTCTTAAGGAATTGTAGTTAAAATGGGGAAAAGTCTTGAATATGTGAACTAAGCGACTTATAGACCCTTTACAGAAACAAAGCATAATTGTGAAACAGGCTGAGTTGTCACTAAAAATATTTCTTTTCTATGTGTTTAATGTTTTCTAATAATTCCTAAGGGAAATAAAAAACAATGGTGGAAAAATAGATTAACTTAAATAAAGCATTAGGTTAGAAATTTATTTTACCAAAGGAAGAAGGGGCTGTTACAAGGAGCGATGATGAATTGTGTCTGTTGGGAGTTGAGAGAGTGCACGGACTGAGAGGAGGACAAAAAGGGTTTTCTTGGGCTTGGAGGTGGCAGCAGGGCTAATCTGTGGGCAGGCTGGGACTGTGTGCGGAAGGCATTGGGCAATGTCAGGGTCTGGGCTCACGGATCAGGCACTTATCCCCTCCGGAATCAGGGCTGTGAGAGGAATGGTGGCTGCAGAGGGGACTGGAGCTGTTTTTCCTTCACCATACAGACAAGGTTTATGGTGCTTTTGCTATTTTTTTCCAACTGAAAAAGCTAAGGGGAAAATTAGAAATCATAAGCTTGGTGTTGGATTTTCCATGAACTTCTCACGTGTTTCCATAGGCACGGTTTTCATTCTGGTTGTTGAGTCTATTTTCAAAGAAAGGAATAATATGGGTTTTTTGAATGAATTAATGGGCAGTTTAAGGACAGACTCCAGGCAACCTGCAACCTTAAGTTTCATACAGGTGAGTGAAGGAAGAATTTTTATTGTTTTTCTGAAGAGTACAAAAATATTATCCTACTGAAGAGGGAAAAAGAGCTCTTTTCCTTAATTATAGTTGGAAATGAACTAGTGAAACAAACACTAAGTCTAAAGTTGGATCATGGTCCCATTTTCTCCTTGAAAGGAGATACAGGAAACCTTTTAATTCCATTTGGTGAGGAGTGGAGAGCAGGGTGAAAATTCTTTATCATGCAAAATACATTAATAGCTTTTAGTACAATACGTTACTGATATGAGTATAGGTTTGAGCTCTTGAAAATCAAAAGCAGCCTTGCTTTAAGAAGTGTTAGCATACTTAGCCAATTTTCCACTGGCCAAAATATCTTTCTGTTTTATACCTGGTCTGTATCACAAATATGTTTCACCCTCAAGAGCATTTTGAACGTATAGAATTAATACATTTTGAATTCTCTCAGGTTCTACCTTTGTCTTTTTAACAAAAATACTGGCCTGTGAATGCTGAACTACATGAATGCATGAGGAAAAAAAGGAGTGATTTGCAATATTTTTACTTGTAGTGGGGTGTTTGTGAATGAAAATAAAAATAATAGATTAATGGATACAATAGAGGCATAAAATAAGAATTTTTGCTTCCATTCTCAGTTTGTCTTCTATTTTTTTATACCTATATATTCTGTTATTCTATATGCTGTATAATCTCTATGTTCTATTTTTCCATACTTACAAAGTAAAACACTTGTCCTATACCTTGCTATTCACTGAAAAGGGTATTCAGAGTTTTTAAGGTGTTTCTTAAATCATTAACTAAAGCACACGGAAAAAGTATTCAACCAGTGCAAACCGTTAGAGTGAGAATTACATGATTAAAAAGCCATTTGCTTCAATGATTTTAAGTCTAAATGTAGGATTTGAAATGAAAAAAAAAACAAAAAGACTTCTTATTAAGTAAAAATGTGCAAAAAAAAAATTTTTGGCACAATTACCTTCTGACTCCAGTGTTCAAGGACATCGGAAGAGCCTCACAGAAAAAGTTCTTCCAAGGGACTCTTGCTCTATTCTTCACGATGTCAAGATTAATTAAGTTGACTGTACATGCAAAACACAACCTCCCCTATTCATTGAATAACCTCTCCCAGAATGCCCAGGCCGAGTCATCACTATGGCAACAAATCATTCCCAAATCCATCAGCACCACAGCGACGTGCAGGATCCGTCTTGTGGTGTTATTTATGATTTATCCTCGTGGAAAGCTCGGTTATTGCTGTGGTGCACAGCAGTGAGGGAATGCAGGGGTAGGGGAAGCTGTGTGAGGGGGTACCCGGCATGTTTCCAGGGTACAGCGTTATTTCCTGTATATCCATTCTTATAAAACAATAGCAAAGTTTGGGAAGGTAAAACTAGCACTGGGAATAAAATCCATGGGCTAAGACGCAGCACAAATTAGGGGAAAACAGGTGCAACATGGTCCTCACACCAACACACCCCTGGCTTCTCACGAGCCTGAAAACTGCTCACCAGCCTTGCTGTGATTCCTGCCACCTAGAAATGATAAAGTGCAGCCTTTTATCAATGCATGGAACCCCCTATTAGACTGACTTCTAATTATAGAATCTGGAAGCTGCAAAAGCAGAAATGGCTGAAATGAGTTTCACATCACATCTTGCCTTAACCTCCCGGAAAAAAAAAAAAGCAGTTTTGATTACTCAAAATACCTGAGAATGTTTCACTTATGCCCTTTATTACTAGAACTCTAATAAACTCCTTCTGTTAAGGGGATTAGTAATACCTGCACTGTCTTCCAATGTTTTCCCTAATCTGCCAGTAGCAATCTTTTTTTTTTTTTTCTTTCGTCTTGTAGAGCCAATACTGAGCTAGTTCCTCTTCCTTCAGGATTGCTGTAGTGTTCTCTCACACATCTTAAAAAAACCCTGCGTAATTTCACTTATCCCAGAAGGTGATAATCTGTCATTTAAAGGTGTATGAATGTGATTCTACATCAGGTACCTCCTGGACTGCAGGATAAATTAGGAGTTGCAATGACTTTTCTGTGGTTCAACTTCTAAGTGTGCGAAAATTCTGGAAATGGGGTGAGGGGAGGGATTTAATACAAATATCTACAGATATCTCCTTATGGATCAGAGAATGGGCTGCCTTGGAAGGGACCTCAAAGCCCATCCCGTGCCACCCCTGCCATGGGCAGGGACACCTTGCACTGTCCCAGGCTGCTCCAAGCCCCAATGTCCAACCTGGCCTTGGACACTGCCAGGGATCCAGGGGCAGCCACAGCTTCTCTGGGCACCCTGGGCCAGGGCCTCCCCACCCTCCCAGGGAACAATTCCTTCCCAAGATCCCATCCAGCCCTGCCCTCTGGCACTGGGAAGCCATTCCCTGTGTCCTGTCCCTGCAGCCCTTGGCAATTGTCTCTCTCCATCTTTCCTGCAGCTCCTTCAGGCCCTGCAAGGCCACAATGAGCTCAGCCCAAAGCTTCTCCTCTCCAGGCTCAACAATCGCAGCTCTCGCAGCCTTTCCTCCCAGCAGAGCTGCTCCATCCCTCTGCTCATCCTGGAGCCTCCTCTGGGCTCTCTCCAGCAGCTCCAGCTCCTTCCTGTGCTGGGCCCAGGGCTGGGGCAGCTCTTATGCAGCTGTTATGACCCTCTCCTGTGTTTCTGTAAATTGGTTCATTTTGGTGTCTTTCTCTTGGGAACTGGCCACACTCTTACTTTTTTGGAGTTCTTTCTTTTGCTTTGTCTGCTTTCATGTCTGCAGCGTTTGCATGAGTGTGAGTTATTTCTGGGAAGCTGTTCTGGTTAATCTCTGTGTCAGAGAAGGGGCAGGTGATCATTCCTGGAGCTCATGCCTTCCTGTTCTAAACATCTTATGCTGAAAGATGATTCTATCCAGTTTATGCAGTGAGCCCTAATGCTGCAGAAGAGACAGTGCAGATAGTCAACAAGAAAAATTCAGTGTTGCTGCTACACCAATGGGAGCCACAGTTTGAGGTAAACATATGTTGGCTATGCAGTAACACAATTTAGATGAGTATCTAAGATAAATGCACTTTGTTCAACAGAAACCAGGGCAGCATTTTCAAAATCTAGCTGACAAACCTTAGGAAAATGGAGAAAAAAAATGCATAATTCTGATTTTTAGACTATAGACAGATAAATCTTCTGGATAAAGATCATGTAACAGCTGGAAGCTTTGTTTGACTCCTGTGAAGATCATGAATGTTGTGGCTTGAGCAATGATTGCTGAATGGGAATTCTGTACTCAACAAACTCCTGCAACCCAGACAGAAATGTGCTTTTCTCTCCCTCATCGGTAAGCGAGAAGGGGTTGGAAAGGCTCCTTTGAGTAAAGGTCAGCTTTTATTCATATGAAGATTAGACCTTGTGGGGGACAGAATTAAGTGATTCCCTTCAAAAGCCCCAGGGCTGTGTAAGTGCAGGACAGGTTTGTGGTGCATTTTAAGCCTTCAGTCAGCTCTGTTCTGGACCCAGCTCTGGAATGTGTCTGTGCTATCTTCTGGTTTATCCTGTGGAAATTGAAACTGCAGAGCAGCACTTCTTTAATGTGCACCTTGGGGAACCGATTTTGCTGCTGCCATCTCACTTCAGAAGGGATTACATGAACTTGCTTCCTAGGTTATAACCCCAAATTGTACAAACCGTGTTAATCTGACAGGACTCCATGAGTTTGGCCAGTGACTTCCTCTGGGACAGTGTGGTAGTGGTTCAGACCGATAAAGAATCATGTTTTTCAGGAGAAATAAAAAGGACTATATTCTGGCTGTATTTACCTGTACACCCAGCAATAGGTAGTGCAGGATGAGGAGGTGTAATGAAAATGTTAATATATGTATTTCTTAGTACGCCTGATAAAATGTAACATGAAAACCTATGACCAAAAGGGGGAAAACAATGCGTTCACTGAAGTGTCTGCGGGGTTTTGTTAATTTATTTCTACTGGCACCCTCGCTCTGAGGAGCTCCAGAGGCCCCATTCAAATTGTCTTCTTACCCTCTTTGAAATGTCATGCTCCCTTTTATCCTGGGCTCACAGAGGGGAGAATAAATCCATGTGTGTGAGAGCAGGGAGGCTTTCAGAGCTCTTTGGGCTCTTCAGGTGGCTTTATCCCTTCCCAATCTCCTTTAATTTAACTCCTTACTGTAAAGTAAACCTGTCTCAAACAGGTGACCTGCCGTGCGTATGAAATCCATAAACAAAATATCCACAGTTCCCTTTTCCCCTTACAAGATAAACTGGAGAGTGCAATCTAATAATTTCCTGGAATGTAATTAAGTGGCAAGGTATTTGCTCCCATAAAAGCTTCCCCTAAGGAGCTGAGATAACACGCTCGGAAGAATTGCTTGAAAGGTGATGAATTTGAGCGAACCAGACAAAGCAGGAAGAGAGAGTCAGGAGAAGATTACATTAATTGTGCTTATAGAGGGCTTCAAAGGGTCAAAGGCATTGAATTCAGTTGCAATAGGAGCAAATCCTACACATCTAACAGACAAATAGACATTATTTCGGCCATGAATTAAGCATTAATAAATGAACAAATATTTAATCACTGCTCAGAATGAAAAGAACATGTTCTTTTATACAGATGAGGAGTTTATCAAAATGAAAAAAAAAAAAAGAAGAAATAGTTGGAGACTGTATGTTAAAGACAAAATTTAAATTCCGTAGTAAGAATTAGCAGCTACCTGGATGTATAATCAGGCAATAATATAGATCCAATGGATAAATGCCTTAGGCAGAAATGGGGTTAGGACCTGAAAATGGCTGGGTTTGGACAGGATACAGGTAGAGATTTATATCACAGTCTAGCACCGTTGATAAAAATACTTACAAAGTTATTAATAAATATTTTTAAATGTCTTTTTCCACTTCCGTTTATTTTTCTGCCAAATCTTTCTGTTTGCACGGAACTTTACTCATGAAATCATTATATCACCATTTCTAGCTGGCCAGGCCTACACTTAGAGGATTCCTTTTAGACCAGAAACTTTCCCAATTCCTTCGGTATTTCCACTCAGACTTCCTATTTTCCTTTTGCCTTCCCAGCCAGCATTTATTCTCTTCAGATGCTTCTCTTTTGCCTCTGTGTTTCCATTTCTCTTTTTCCCGTGGCTGATGTTGATGCGTGGGCTCGCTGTGAGTCCCACCACAACTGCTCTTCTGAGGGCTCAGCCCGAGGGGCTCTGCCTTGCAAACCTGGATCTAAGGCAGCATTTCCAGTCCAGTACTCTTTGGGGTTCAGCAGGAACCTCATCTGAGATAAAACTCCTCCAGATAAGCTCCAGGAAGGCTCAGCCTGAGCCTGTGTGTGTGAGTGCAGCCTGGTCCTGCAGGAGCTCATTGGTATGGCCAGATGCCGCCTTTGCTATTTAATTATTTCCTTGAGGTTCCCCCAGTTCCCTCCATTCCAGTCTGCTGTCACTTCTAATAAATGAAGGCCTGGCTGGGAAGTTAACTGATTGGATTAAAGGTGACACTGGGTGTTTTTTAAACACATGATATAAAAACAGATACTTTACTTGTGGATTCTTAAGTGTTATGAGTTTAAATGCTTTTTAAAAGTGTTGTTAAATGTTACTGTTCTTTTCCTTACATTAGGGGTTTAGATTATTTTCTTTGCTTAGTATTTGAGTTTATTTGGAGTCAGTCTCTTTTGCACTAATGAAAAGCAATAATGATTTTGTTTAAATTTGGACAGCCCAGTGTTTCTGACAAAATCAAATATTTCGCTGTTCAGGTACTTTTAAAATAATACACTAACAAATGTTATAGAGCACAGAATTGCATTTGCTCTGTGTTAATGCATTTTCTGGGTTTCATGGATTTCAGTCATCTGCCACAGGACAATCCAGTTCAGGCCATAGACAGAGTAAGGACAGTGAAGGATGAGAAAATGATAATTTTCTAAATTTTACTTAGATAAAATCAGCATTATCCACTGACAATATTATCCAGTTCCACGTGCTTTAATACAAGAGGTGTTTGTGCCATGTGTTCTGTATCACTTGGACACTGTGGGTCTGATATCAGCATCAGCGGCACCAGACAGGGGGAACAGACAGAGGGACCCTTCAGTGGAGCTTGGCAGGGCTGCAGGGAGGCTCTGGGTGGCCTCTGCTGTCCCTTCAACCTGAATTGTTCCGTGGCCCTGTGCTCCTCTGTCCTGGAATGCTCCTTTGTACAAGCTCTGCGTCTGACAGGATTTTCAGAACACCTGAGATGAGCTGACACCATCTTTCTTCCTGAATAGAAAGACAGAGTCAGCTGGTCCATTTTGGAAGTTTAATCCTATGTGCCACTTATTTAACCCAAAATATTTGTAATTTCACTTTTTTTCAGTGCCTTCCACTGGTTTTGATTGCAGCTGTGAAACCTCTAATTTGGCTTGTAGTCTGTGAGAACAGCCAGGAATCCTCTGGAAAACCCATGGAGGGTTCTGTGGCACAGGCAACTTAGCTCTGTCAGATGACATTCAGATGCTTTAATATAGATTTTAAACTAACCTTTCTGATTCCTGAATCTTCTGTCTCTTTCATTATTCATTTTTCACCTCCAACAACAAGTGGAGCAGAAGTCCTATCAACAACATCCTTCAGTGCACTTTAATCAAGCAAGTCAACAAAATATGTGATGAGTCCTGGGGGAGACAGTGGGACAAACATTCAGGGTGCCACAATCCCAAATGTAGATCATTCCCAGCCATTGGCTGAACAGATTTTAATTGTGACATTTGTTTTGTGGGTTCATAGTACTGGGGTCTGGATTTTCAGTGTTAGTATTCTTAGATTTAAGGCAAATGAGCTGGAATGTGACCACAGATGTATTCCCAGGGCTATTATCAATGAGAGAATGTATCTGGTGCACTAGGGCCATGGAGGAAGCAGCAGATCCCAAGCAGCCTGCACAATAAGGTGTCATCCACACACAGATAATAAGTTTCACACACAGCAAAGTGAAAGTCATTAATGGATTCTCCAGGCTGTGGTATGGAAAAAGTTATTAACAAATTAAGGTGCTGTTGTTGTTGTTGTTGCTGTTTTAACTTCCTCTCTTATGCTTCATGCCCTCCAATCTGCTCCCGTTGTATTTTCCCTGCCCCTGCTTCTCTCTCCCTCCTGACAGCCTTACACCGTGCCTAATTCTCTTTACACTTACATGTTGTGCTTAGAGACCTTTCCTGCTTCAAGTTCCTTCCCATTCCCACCTTGCTTTTGATCTGCTCTCTTCCTCACCACAGAGCTTTTCCTCAGCTTACAGGATTTATTCCCTAATTGTTGCTTCACCATGTCCAGTCTTTTTTACGCTGCTACTTTTTGATATGAACGTCTCCGCCTTTTAATTCATCAGCCCTGATCTGCTGTGCCGATCTCCTTGTAGAAATATTCCAGTTTTCATTTGTCTTTGTTCCCAGTCGCTATCGCTGTCCAGCAACCCGAGACTGCCCGTGTCAAAGAGCTTTGTGCCAATTTTACTGCTCCATACCTGGCATCCTTGGCTCCATGCCTTTGATACTTACGAGAGTTTGATATTAACCCCTCCATATTTTGCTTTTTCTTGCTGGGAGAAGTTGAAAAGTACAATGCTTCTCCTTAGTTAAAATAGCCCACTTGACCTACAGTTATCCAGAGTCATAGTCTTTGAATTCTTAACGAAATTTAGCTTTGAGGGACCAGCAATTATCTGTTGGGCATAGGCACGCTGCACTTTTCAAAGGCTAGAACTGTCAAACTTGGGTGACTTTCAAGAGGATGGCAAAAAGTGCACCCTTGACACGCACAGCAACCTCTGCCAAATCTCAGAACTACAAATGACACAAATGATGGAAGATAAGGTCACCGTTAGTTTTATAACAAGGGGAAAAGTTATTTTCCTTCTCTTATTTCCAGAAACCGATGAACTAATTCTGATAGACTTTTCTCAAAGAAGAAAATTGGATGTTTCAGCCCAGACTGAGTAGCACTAAAACCAACACAAACTGTTATAGGAATGTCGGGCAATTTACCCATACTCTGGATAAAATCCTCCCTTCTTCCTTGGGTAAACATGCACTGGAGTCAGCCATTATCCCTGTAGGATTAAAGGATTACGGATATGAACAATAACCTCTCTTTAGAAAAACATTCAATTGTTTTCTCTCACTTTACATTTGGTCCAGATGAAATTATACTACAGTGTGACACTTTTAAATGATTTGTTTTAACCAACTGATTAAGTTAAAAAAAAAAAAAAAATCTGCCTCAGAGCCACTCATTTAAAATGTATCAGTCTTTACAAAATGAAGTTACTGCTAAAGAAATAACTTTGAATTTAATCCAACATTATATACCAAGCGTATCACTTTCATCCTGTCATAATATTAATGAAATAGGTGTTCAAAGAATTCTACTGAGGAAAAACCATCATAAATGTGAATTTAATTTTTCTTCTATTTAAAAATCACAAAGTCATTTGTAATTTGAAGAGCTTTAAAAACTCAAAAAAAGTTTAGGAAGCAGGAATCCTAACCCACAAATGACGTGCTATTTCTGAGCTGTAATTCAGGTTGTGTTCCAAAAGAGGAATTTTTCCAGTACGAACTAGGAAGGGAATTGTCTTTCATCTCACGACAAGATAGGTCTCTTTGATTTAATAAACAAAGTCTAAAGAAATGCAAAGTCTTCTTGTGTTTGTCCAGGTGAAAAAATAACCGCGCAGATTAATTTTCAGTTAGCAAGTGGCACTGGGGAGAAGTAACCCAGCCTTTGATGATGATTAGCATAACAAAGGAAAAATACAGATGATACTTAAGATTTCTTCTGTAGCCAAATTAGTGTGTCGGGTCTGGGATGGTAATCAGGAGTGATTAATAGGATCACTGTTATTTTGGAACACAGTTTGAGGTAGACGTGATCGAAAACATGACGGCACTGTCAGAATTTTTCCCTGTGGAACTCCAGGATGATGCTGCTGTTCTCCAATTTTTCTCTGCTGCGTTGACTTCTAAGCAAAAGCCTTGTCCCCATGCGAGCAGGGAGAGTTTCAAAATCCCTGTTAATGGGTGGCTGTTGAAAATACAGCTTTTAAGGCATGAATCCAGCCTTCCCATCAAATATGTATTTAAAGGGGTTTGGTTTTATTTGAAGGCATATTTTTCTATCTCTTCCCTTGGCTCAGTAGTTTTACAACAGGGTCAAAGGTATGCAAAATCATCAGAGAAAAAGGAACAAATCTGTTTGAAGCCTTTAAGCTTTTAAAATTTGGTGTCTTCCTGACTGTTACTAAATCATTTAGGATTATCATCCTACTTTACATAGGCAGCCAGGGAGATTTTGTCCCAAGTCTAAATTAATGAAAGGTTTTCACTCATTCAAACTGATTCATATGGGTCATTTTATACAGATTACTAGAAGCACAAAATTATATCCATGCTTATGATATTGCTACCTGTTGAATTAAATGATATTTTTAAAAATGGTGTTCAAAAGAAAGATGAAATTCTATTTAAAAAGAAAAACATTCAAATCTACCACAGGAAGGTTAGGACCTGATAAGAACAGGTCCTTAAGTAATTTTCTTCTTTGTTCAACTCAAAGTATTCTATGTAACATTATACTAAGTAAGTAAACGTGATTGGATAATTAAAACAATTTTACAGTTCTTCACTTTTATTGAAAGGATGGTTATCTCTTTGGAGTAATCTCTCTGAGTGACTGTGTGCATTTTACAGCTGACATTTTCCCCTATTGTTACATCCTTCACATAACAAGATTAATTTTTCTTTAACGATTCCCTGCATCATCCCTCAGACAAGGAGAGAGGGATTGGCCCAGCGGTGTCACCTCTTCCAGCACAGCCAATTTAATGGGAATGAGAGGAGCTGCTCAGGATGCAGGAGGTGACACAGAAACTCCTGTGTCACAGCTGAGGAGTGGGAACAGCCACCACCACCCGGCCCCTGCTCCTGAGAGAAAACAGGAAAAACTCCCCAAAATCTCCAGGGCGTCCTCTGCTGTCCTCTCCAGCCATTTCCCCAGCCCCTGAGGGGCTGCAGCAGGATGGGGAATAAAGAAAAGTGCTCCTTTCAGCGTCCTGCAGGGATCCTGGGGAGAGGGTGGGCTGAGCTGTGGGAGGGGATGAGAGGGGTTCAAGGATAGCAGATGGAAAACCAGGAAAGAAAGAGGAGAAGAAATCCCCAGTGCTGCCCACAGATCTGCTGTGGTTTCTGGCCTCTCCCAGCCCCTCGCAGCTGCTCTTACCAACCTGAGACCCAACAATCTCATACAACCCTTCCCTCTCTGTGTCTCCCTCCAGATCCTGGTGACGCTTCCCTGCTTCCCTACTCGATGCCACAAACCGAAAATGCTTTAAAGGACTGAGAACTCCTGGATGCGCTCTGGCACAACTACTGGCCGTTTTTACCTGGCCCTGATTTATATCATACAGGAACTTTAAGTTCTGCCTCAGCTCCGGTGAAAGTCACAAAAGCAGAGGCAGATGTCGGTGTGTGCATGTGCACACAAACCCCATCTCTCTAGTGATATGTCTGTAGGAACAATTTGATAAATCCTGCCAGGTCTTCAAGAGATCAGGAAAATATTTTTGCAAGAGTGCACTTGGAATTCAGTTCGTGTTACTATCTTGAAAGTTGTTGTTGCCAGGCAAAGCTCATTTGTCTTAAAAGAAACATCGTTGGTTTGGATCTAAAATTATCTTTATGTGAAAACATACAGGCTGTGGTAAGAAGAAAGCTTTAGCTGCGAAGTACCAGCTAAACAACGTGCAGTGCTTGTGGAAAGCAAATATTCAAGCAGGTAAATAGCAGGAAAATCTGTATAAAATTGTGTGGGAGGGGAAGTTGTCTTTTCCTTCAAAACTAATTTTGCACCACTCTCCACTGCATATTTATATTATCTGTATCAGTTTATTGGCAGAATTGTTGATGGCAAACTTTTCTACTTAATTTTAAATTCTGTGGAAAAGACTAGTTTTAATACAAACAGACATCTGAGAAGCTGAATACCTAGGAGGGAAATTTAAATACCATCTCAATAACAGCCTTATTAAATTGGGGAATGTTGATTCACTGTGACCGTTTCTTTGGGTTACCCATCTCTTGCAAACCAATACTTGCTGACTTTCAAGGGTTCTATGGGTGATCTGATTAAAAGTTTTGTTATTAAAACTTTATCTTAGTAATGTAAGGGATATTAAGTCCTACCCTACAATGCATGCTCTGAATCAGTCTCTGATTTTTGCACAAAAGCTTGATCTGAAGATGATCAAAATAAAAGTTGCTAGCAGAATGTGTTGACTGCGTTTAACACGACATCATATGATTAAAAGAAATCCTTGGAACAATTGCATATTGTGGCTTTCAGGGAACAAGGACTCAGCAGCAACAAATCAAGGAGTGATACTGAGGTGACCAGCAGAAGGGATGGCTTTATAACAGCTCACTGAAGCTTAGAAGGTTACACAAGACAGCAGAAAACTAAAGAAAAGAGTAACTGTTCAATTATTTTAGTTAAATTACTTTGTTGCCCAATGGACATTTGTTCTGTGCAGTATCTAACAAAGTTTTAACAATTCAGATTCCAATTTCCTGGTGAGAACTCCCCAAAAAAGGTACCACACTACCTTCAGGGCACTAGTCCTTTTGAAATGTCTGATTCTGCTAAGTGAAAATTAGAAAAAAATATTCCTTTTTTTATGCTAAAAATACATTTTTAATTAGCAATGAAAGGAAGAGACATAGGAAATTTTTTTCCCTTTGGATTAAACCTTATTTACTTCAAGAACATTTGTGATAAAGAATTGTAGTATTTGATAGATAATTGTTCCAAGATGCGGCTGGGGACATTGAACTTTGAATTCAGAGGGGGGTTGAGATTATAATCTGTAGAAACATTCCAATTCAGAAAGGCAACTCTTCTTTCTTATGGTGCAGTAGTTTTCCTTCTGTTACAGACCTCCTGCTCTCGCAGGCAAAGTTGTAAAAACTTGGTGCCAGATCTTAAACTCTTTCCACTTTAGCTGAGATTTAGAAGTAGATTCTGGGGGATATTGAATACCCTCAATTTTAGACACAAACCGGTGCAAATTTGTGCAACACCACGCTTGACTGGGGCATGTTTTTATTATTCTGCTTGTGTAATACTTCGTGTTTTAAATAAATTCTATAAATCAGGCTGAAGTGATTGGTAAACTAACTGAAAAACAGCCTCTGCATTATTATTGACTACAACCACTGATTACGGAGGTGATTGATCCTTCCTGAAAGCCAAAATGATCACAGAATTTGTTGCTCAAATCATATGTAGATTTTGCTCTTGTTATAATTTTTCTGTGACAAGACTGAGTGATGAAGGGGTTAGAAAATAAAAATTCATTGTCAGGCGAAAGAAAGCTCGCCAAATAAGACACACTGTAACTAGGAAAAGTAAAACCTTATAAAATATTTGGTGTCAGCTTGACACATTTCTTAAAACTACTTACACATCTTTGACAATCCAAACAGCAGGCAGGAAAAAAAGAACAATAAAAAAAAGCCCGAGGAGTACACATTTTTGCTAAACTCTGATTTTTGATCTTGAACACAGTGGGATTAAAATGTTCCCATCCTAAATTTTCCTTTAAAATGCTTTAAATAATATAAATACATTTTCAAATTTTGTTGTCACAAAATAACTTACTATTTCTTGCTCCATATTGTAAATCTCTTTTACCATCCAAGAATATGTCAAAGAATTACAGAGCCATCATTCGAGTCAATTAATACCCTGATGTCACAGCCTCAGAGGGATTGTTCTTTATGTAACACGACTTTAAGCATTCATTTCCCTTCCCAGACAGAACTTTCTGATGGATTTTGAAAAAATCCCCTGTGAAAGCGATGAAGTTGAAACACCATTCAAACAGAAATATGGGAAATGATCCAGCACTGAGATGATGTCAGAAGAGAGGAGAGGGACAATTCATCAGGAGCGGCAGTGACAGGACAAGGGGGAATGGCTTTAAACTGAAGGAAGGGAAATTGAGATTGGATACAGGGAAGAAATTACTGGTGGTGGAATGGAATTCCCAGGGAAGCTGTGGCTGCCCCTGGATCCCTGGCAGTGTCCAAAGCCAGGCTGGATGGGGCTTGGAGCAGCCTGGGACAGTGCAAGGTGTCCCTGCCCATGGCAGGGGTGGCACTGGATGGGCTTTGAGCTCCCTTCCAACCCAAACCATTCCATGATCCTGTGATTTCATCAGACACGTTTTTCTGCCATTGCTGCATCTGACTCTCCTGTCAGAGTTTTCAGCAATAACTGATGCCGTGCCCACCACAGGCAGAAGCCACTTCTACCCAACGTGAAGAACAGTGTAACACACATTTGAATCTTTATCATGGAAAGCTTTGAACTGCCCAGTGAAAAATTCCTGTCCATACAACTGATTTATTGCTGTATCCCGTGGATATTGTGCCACCCTTGTACAAAGTCTATACATGTCCAAAAGCTCTAAAAAAAATCCTGCTGTATTCACATCTGAGATAAATCTATTTTCAATGGGGAACCCTTTCCCACTGTAGATTATGTAATGGTCAGAATGGTGTTAGCAGTGGAGCCTGTGGTGGGCTCTGGTGATTCCTGTGAGTATGGCTGAAACCTCATTTTTAAAGGAAATACTTGTTGGAACAAACACCTTAACAGCATCTGGTAGTTCTTAGATTAAGTTTAAGAAAATAAAACTGAAGACTTACTGATCAAAGAAAAACAACAAAACAACCATCACCTATTTTTTCTTTCCTTAATAATAAAAACACAGGATTTTCCTGTCATGGCAGTTGCTTTACACATAGACAAAGCTCCAATTTTTCTGTTCATCTAAGACAAAGCTCCAATTTTTCTGTTCATCTAAGCAAATGCCACCAATGTATTTGTTAAGACATGAATAATTATGCTAATGTAAAGAGTAGGCAGGTGCAGGAGCAAAATATTTTAATATCATTTATGCAGAAAACTATATAAAACTTCCAAATCATTACTTTTATAGCGTTTCAAACACTTGTTGTTTGAGATTTCTGAGTAACACCTGCTACAGGCAAAAATAAATTTGTTCTTGATACCCTGAGAGGAACATTTTCAGAGGGAACAGGGGTGTAAGTCCCTTCTCCAGCACTAATAAACCAATAACAGAAAAAGGGTGAGACATTTCCTTCTTTCTGAGGGTAGGGAATGGGAGCTGCAGTTCATTTGCCAAGCAGGAGGCACTTTGGGCAGAAGGATGGCATCAGTTGGCTACCAGGAATCTTCGCTTGGCACAAGAGACTCGTGAATTAAAACCTCAAGATAGAGAGCAGACTGCCCAGCTAGGGTTTTTCCCCTCTTCTGGCCTTGGAATCTGAGGTTTGCATATCTTTTCTCAGTCGGTAAATCACATTGCATGGATTGAGTGGATTTCTTTTCTAATTTTCCTACCATTCAACATCTGCATCGCATGTTATATGTGATGATTACCAAACTTTCCCTCCCAGTTAATTGTTGCTCCCAGCAACATTCATCTAATCCAAAGGTTCTATAAATTTAGGAACATTTTGCCATTAGCATTGAGGGAAATTTTGCTGATAATTTTTCAAGATTACTTTATCAGTGCCAAGAGCTATACAAGGGGAAAAAAAAAAAAAATCTAGCTGTGATTTACAGAATGTTATAAAACGCTCGCTAACAACGGAAATGAAAGAACACTTCTTGTAGCACAGTACAAGAATGTAATTTATAGGAGTCAATGATCAGGGCCATTTGCTAACTTGTGCTAATTAGCTCAGGCCAAATTTTGATTTTAAATGTAGCCTGCAGCAGCAGCAAGGGAATAGCCTCTAGGTCACTTTTGGCTGTTAGAGTTTTTCCCAGCAAACAGTAATATTATCTGTATAGCACTTCCCTTTTCTTATGGACTTCAGTGTTCCTTGCTCCTGTTCATCAGTAGCAAATGAAGGAGAAATTTTAAATTGAGAATGCAATAAATAAATAAATAAATAAAATTTCAAATTGAATAAGGGAGAAAGTCTGTGTTCTTTGGCAATGAAAGAGATCTGAGAATCTGAGGAGCCTGATGCCTGGGGAAAGGCTCAGCACAGCGCGAGACTGAGCTACTTTGAGGCAGCAGAAGATCCATCTCATTGATCAGTTCCATTTGGCATTATCGGCCATTTCCTGGTTTCTGTTCTGACCTGAGAGATGGCAGAAGCTCAGTGAGATGATTTTATCGTGCTCAGTTATCAGTGTGATTTTATGCTGAATTCTAAGGAATTCCTGCTGTAGTTTCTTGCAGCCTTGAGCTTTGTGAAGCTGGTAGGAGAGAAGTGAAGCAAAATCTAGGATGGAATTGGTTTTTTTTCTGTTTTGGTCAGAAGCACCACTCACTGAAGGTCTGGTGGGAGGCAGAGGATATTCCTGGAAAGCAGCTCAGCCCTTTCCTTGCTATCCCAGAGCCTCTGGAGAAAACACTGGGTGCTGGGCTTCAGTCTACAGGGGGAACAGTGGGATTGATCCCAGACTTTGACTCCAAGATGGTGGAAAAGGAAACAAATCACAATTAATGAAGTCTATCTAGACTCTTACTCCTTCACTAAAAACAGATTGCTTCTTTTCAGCGCAGAATAACCAGAGTTACTTGGTACTTGACTTGTTTGTTGGTCAGGATGATGTTTGTTACGTTTCCATGATATATTTTTCACATTCTGACATTATGTGCCTGTTTTACAATACACAGCCTGATAATGTGCTTCATCAGTCCCTAGGAAATGAATAGCCAGGGGTTTCATATTTTAACAAACATATTATCTATATTGGCTGCTGAATTATATGAACTTTTTGCAAATCTTTGTAATACAAAACAAATAAAAGATGCATAAAATTAGCTTATAATAATTCATTCATAGCTTTATGAATAACATTACTTGAGATTTGGGATTATTTTGTTTTCCTTTAATTTACATACTGATAAACTTTTTAACAGCATTAGTTAACTTCCATCCTTCAGTTTTAATACTCTTTTGTTTCTCCTTTCAAATAATTTTCTTAGTTTTAATCATTTTATTCACATCAGCTCTGCTATATTAAAATTGATATCTGAGAACAACAATACCATCGTCTTCTGTAGCCTCTTTCTTATGAATTTAAACTGAGTTTTGAACTAAGAGACCATTGCAATTGCAGACCGTGATATAAGTAGGGACCATCTACTGGAATGTGTTTGCAAGTCACCCAAGGAAGCAGCGGCAATGAGGGAACCTTGAAAGTCTTAAAATGTCAGTGGAAAGTGTGCAGTGCATTATTTCCAAGGGCTTGGAGTGACAGAACAAGGGGAACAGTTTCAGACTGCCAGAGGGCAGGGCTGGATGGGATCTTGGGAAGGAATTGTTCCCTGGGAAGGTGGGGAGGCCCTGGCCCAGGGTGCCCAGAGAAGCTGTGGCTGCCCCTGGATCCCTGGCAGTGTCCAAGGCCAGGTTGGACATTGGGGCTTGGAGCAGCCTGGGACAGTGCAAGGTGTCCCTGCCCGTGGCAGGGGTGGGACTGGATGGGCTTTGAGGTCCCTCCCAACCCAAACCATTCTGTGACTCTGATTAAGGGTAAATAATCATGATCAGCCACTTCAGACCCACCCATCCACCACACATCTCTAAACCCTGCCAGTGTTTCAGCTCCATGAAAATGTAGGTTGCTTGTTGGTTTGGCTTTCATTCCATCTGAGCCTGTGAACCCCAAAGAAGAATCGGCGCTGCATTTCTTTGGTCGTTGTTGATCAAGTGATGTGAAGGGAACTTTTTCAGAGAATGCAATAACTGAACTGTTCTTTTGCAACACCGTGGGCTAAACCTCTCCCTGTTCCCTGGGCCAGCCGGGCTGTAAATAACTTTCCCAGGCAGACAGATGTGAGCCCAGCATTGCCCTGCCGCCAGCAGTGGTGAGCTGTGTGAACACCAGTGCTGTCACTGCTGCTTTCCTGTTGCCATTCAAACGGCACAGAACAACACAGGGCGAAGCTGAAGGAGCTCTGCAGCAGTTCAGCAGTTTGCCTGATTTACTTCCCAGTGTTCTGGGATGCATTTGTCCTGTATTTTTATAAGGTCTGCATGTTTTATGTAGCATTTGTTCTTCATTCAAATTATGTGAAAAGTTTATTCACCCATTTCATCTTCCTCACTGAATGCATCTTTGACAGATTTGGTTTGCTTTTCCTTGAGATTTGAAAAGGCAGAATCGATCATGGGATACATTCCAGAAAATTAGTTAAGCCACTTATTAAGTTTCCCACATGAATTTCTGTATGGGTATCCAGGTAATATCACCTCCAAAATATTTTCCCTTCCAAATCATTTAGGGTCATATGTTGGTAGGGAACAAATTTTCCTTTGGTGAAGCTCTCTCAAATCTGTGACAGAATGCTGATTTTTTTCTTTTTTTTTGTCTGGTTATGGTGATATTTTTTAATGTGAGAGAGAATTTTTAATGAAGATTGCGCAGAAACTGAAGAGAGACTGAGACGTTTTCTCTCAGCCAAACCTAGGAAGGAAAAGGGCTGAAATCAAAGCCATCTTTAATATTAATGATACAGATTCTTTAAGGAGGGGAGAGAAGAAAATTGTGTATGACTGAGTTTGCTACTCTGTAATTCACAAACATGACTTACACATACCAAACTGTAGAATAGGTCAGGGTAATCAAAGTTATTAGAGAACATAGAAGGCTTGACTCAGCTTCGCTCTGCAGGAGAATGTAGGAGACATTGAAGCAAAGACTGTGTTACATCCACTCTGAGCAGGTTATGTGTGATTGTAATTTGCTGAAGTAACCCTGAACAGTATGGATTACTCTGTGCAGTGTGTGGGCTCAGTGCTACAGTGCTAAAACATTCCATAATGAGAGAAAAAAAAACCCAATAAACAACAAAATCATAATTCCTGCCATCTCACATTTCCTCTATTTTGTTGGCACTTGCTCTTTTAGTGCCCTCCTGCCTCCAGTTCGTAACATTTCTGTTTAATGATCTTTTTTATAGAATACCCACTCTGGCAATTTGAAAACAGCTTTTAGTGATAAATTCTTTTTAAAGAGTAAGTGTTCAATTAAATATGTAACCAGATGTTAGTGCTATGTCTCCTTAGGCAGCAGCTTTTGTTTTACTTCAGCCACTGGGGATACCATATTTCCCATCTCACTTTTACTCAATTCTATCAACAATTCAGATTTTACAGTGATTACTTTGACTCCTTCCTGGCCTAAGTTTCTTACATACTTACGCACACAAAAATTTCTAATAACGCCTTGCTTCAATTAGAATAAAAACATTAATGTCATGGAATCCCAGGGTGGGTGAGGCTGGAGGGGCCCCCAGGGGCTCATCTGGTGCCACCTCCCTGCTCCTGCAGGGCCAGCCCAGAGCGCAGGGCACAGCAGTGTGTCCATGTGGCTCTGCAATATCCCAGGGAGGAGACTCCCCAGCCTCTGTGCACAATCTGTTCAGGGCTGGGCACTGCCCAGGGAAGAAGTTGTGCCTCCTGTGCAGGGGGAGCTCCCTGGGCTGTAAAAATTCCACTAATAGAACTATTGCAGGAACTGTTAATATATTTTTTTTACCTTCTGTTCAACACAGTTCTTCTTGTCTGAGTTAAACTGAGGGAGTTGTGGGAAATAAGTCCAGCTGCAAGAGTCTCATCTGAACCAGCACTCAGAAATCCTTTCTTCCATTCTTTTCTGCAGCTGCAGGGAGGGGGTGAACTGAGGGCCTTTCCTACACAGATGTAGCAAGGAATAAGGAGATGTATCTCCACTAACAGATGCTTTTGCTGATCTTTCCTCTGGTCCTTACAGTGGAGAAGTGAAGTTTGTGAGTGTTGATATCACTTTGGTAAAAAAAAAAGTGAAACCCCCCCCCAAAACCCCCCCAAACTAACAGGGTCGAGTAGTTGTTTGAGCCTCTGGGTGATCCACCTGTCCCTTGGATCGTCTCCTTTCTGGCCCCAGCCCTGTTTCAAAGCAAACCCATCTGTTTGCAGGCGTCTGGTAACCATTGCAGTGCCTGCCTCAGAGGAGAGCACTGGTGGGAAGGAAAGTGCACCTGTGCACACCATGGACACATTGGAATTTGGGCAGATTTTTCCCTCCAGGCAAGGGCACCACAGCTCACCTTTTCCAAACCCATTTAAATGAGCATGGAAGCAGTGCAAGCTTTCTTCAAGCTGGGTGAAGGAAATGCAATCTGCAGCATTTAGCAGAAATCTCATTAAAGAGAATTCAATAAAAGATTAACTCCTAAACTCATTTCAAGTCAAGAATGACAGTGAAGAGCCTTTTCTGGTAATCCCCTTACTGCAGCATAGGTGCTTGCTGATAACTGGAGGAATTTTTGTCCAGATGTTGCACAGTGTCCTGAAGTAAAGCGAGCTTTGGAACAATTTCTCTTCCCTGGTTTGTTTCAGGAGAAGCTCAAATACGTTTTATAAAAGTGCAACAGCACCTGAAAATTTGTAACATCATGATCAAGAGGTTTTAAAAATATCCCTGATATTTTATTATGAAATTAAAATACAAAGACCTATTAAAGATGAAAAGCAGTTTGCATGTCTATTGGGATAGCAAATTTTGCCTTACTGAAGCTTAAAACCCAACAAAATCATATGCAGTGACTTTCAGACAAAACACTGACTGTTTAGTGACTTCATTCTTGGTGATGCTGAGCACCTTTTAGAGATGGTGAACTTCAGTCATGGAAGTCCAAGGCTGCCAGAGCTCCAGGAGTGTTTGGACAATGCTCTCAGGAATGCACAGGGTGGGGTGGTTGGGGTGTCTGTGCAGGGACAGGAGCTGGACTGGATGATCCCTGTGGGTCCCCAGCTCAGGATAATCCACAGTTCTTTAATTCCATGAATTTTGTTTGTTTACTTTCATGGCTGCCAGGTAAAGCATTTGGGCATCCTTATTATTCTTCTGTTAAAGAAGCTGAGGAGAAGTTGAGGGAACAATCTGGAAGGGTTCACTGGAACCTTACTTTTAACTATCATTGTTGTAATAGCACTCAAAAGTTTCTTTCAAGGTCCCATCTCCCACTATAATAAGAGATTTATCTCTCACACAGTAAGAGCAGAGCACAAACAGCCTCTCCTGCTTCCTTTTAGCCCACTCTGTGCCCCTGCAAGGTTCTTACCTTCCCTCGAGAAACACACATCAAGAAGCACAGACATTTTGCAAAAAATGGTCAGCAAGAAATTATTCTGGTTGGGTCTATTCCCACTCTCCAAGAAATGCCAAAGTGCCCTGTTTTATGGAGTCTCTTATTCCGTAGCTCTTGCACATCACAGGCACGTTGATATTTGTTGCCGTATACACCAGTGTAAATGAAAACTTCTGGTTCTGTAACAGCAGCTTTGAATTTCCTGTTCTGTGTAAGCACCACTGTCAGAGCAGCATTCTGGAGCTGTTTCTTGAAGTTAAATGAAGAGAAATTCATGGTGCCTGGAAATCTAGAATCTTCTGTGGCATCTTCTGCTCTTCTTGTCTAAGTTAACTTTAGCTGCTCTTCACTGAAAATGGAAATATTTGTGCTAGGATTATAATAGATTAGTTGCAAAAGTTATGAAATTTTGGCTTAACTTTTTATTTCTTGAGCTAAAGGAAAGAGAAAGAACCGTTTTGGTTGGAGCGATCAATCATGCATTACTTCATTAGATTCTGGAAACTTTCAGAATGAAGTAAGTTCAAATTTTTGCAAGGGCTTGTATTTCAGTCTTTAAAATAATACATTCCAATAAGGGAGGCATCTGCTCAACTGCATCATTTCCAGAATGCAGAATGCTCAGAGTTCTTAAGTTGATGATATGTGGTAAATGCCTCCATGTATAATATATGAAATCAGGATGTGATCCTGAATTTTGTGGGAGGCTTCCTAAAGTTGAAGGTTAATGCAAAGTAGGAACAAGCAGCTAATTGTGTTTCTGAGCTTTTTCAATTGTTAAAGCTTTGAATAAAACATAACACAGAGACCCAAACCACACAGTTGAGTAATCCTTTCAGTTCTGTTGGGGCACAGAGATGATATCACTAAAAATTAAATATGGATAAACACAGCATATCAGAAATTGTTCTATTTAAACATCCAACATAAGAGCTTTACAATTCAGAGAAAAATTAACTGGGAACTTCCTTTTTTAAAAGCTGAAAATATCTACCCCAAATCCTCCAGAATTAGAGGAAATGCTGGCGAAAGTCTGTGAATAGAGAGTACAGATCGTGGCAGGGCCTGGCATTGATCCTAGTTCAGGGGCTTGGCTGGGTGCTGGGAATGCAGCAACTTTAGGGTTTTGATTGGATCCCGGGTGGTTTGGGATGGAAGGGACCTTAAAGCCCATCCAGTGCCACCCGTGCCATGGGCAGGGACACCTTGCACTGTCCCAGGCTGCTCCAAGCCCCAGTGTCCAACCTGGCCTTGGACACTGCCAGGGATCCAGGGGCAGCCACAGCTTCTCTGGGCACCCTGGGCCAGGGCCTCCCCAGCCTCCCAGGGAACAATTCCTTCCCAAGATCCCATCCAGCCCTGCCCTCTGGCACTGGGAAGCCATTCCCTGGGTCCTGTCCCTGCAGCCCTTGGCAATTGTCTCTCTCCATCTTTCCTGCAGCTCCTTCAGGCCCTGCAAGGCCACAATGAGCTCAGCCCAAAGCTTCTCCTCTCCAGGCTCAACACTCCCAGCTCTCGCAGCCTTTCCTCCCAGCAGAGCTTGTCTGGAATATGAAACACCACTGTCAGTGTAGTCCTGCAGTGATAACTCTAATCAACCTACAAAGGTATTGCTACAGCAATACATTATTCATGAACATGAAACTTCCACTTAAGAAGTCAGGAATGTCAGCTTTGATATGAGGAGCTGAGATAATGCACAAGTCGACTGCTAAAAAAATAAATATAAAATCAAATCATGGTGCCCCAGCAGTTTCCTCCTTGCCATGAAGAGTGTGTGGAGTGGAAGAGGTGATTATATCAGGATTATATTCCACGTCTAAGAAGAAATTCCAGGAACTCTGCTAGCTTTTGCTGAAATCACATAAAATGCCTATGTCTTAATAAATTCATCCTTTACATCAAGAAATCAAAAATGATAGAAACATCTCCCTTTTGCCTCAAATTTACATTTACTTTACCAGTAATCATATTTTCCTGTTGGAAAATATGTGCAGAACAGCAATCCTGTGTGGTCTTTGTTCATGAACATGGGATCTAAAAAAATGAAGGCACTACATAGAAAAATTTAAAAACCTACTTATACTACGTCAAGAGAAGTTTAATATCTTGAATATAGATTTTATAAAAGCCAGCTTGATGACAGGTGCTGTACTGTACTCTATCAGTAAACTGTAGACTAAACTCTAATTCAGTAAATTCGGTGACCTAACTCACTAAATTAGCCGTCAACTCTGGGAATTCCACATACAAAAAAAAAAAAATCTACTTCAATTTTTATCCTTCTGACCACAGTTTGCTCCTGTTCAAGTTTGCCGGCTACTTATATGAAAATGAATCTCAAAGCAAATTCATGTAAATGTATAGGTGTGCTAAATTTAATTTCATTTTTCATTTGATTTTTGAATGCGTTGAGCTCAGATAACCTTCATTAAGACTACCTGAAACTGGTAAATAAGAACAAATTCCATTTATTCATACTGTGTGTGAGGAATGATGTAGAAGGGATCTGTAGTGTCCTTGTCCTGCCAGGATGGAGATTCCTCAGCTTCCCTGGGCAACCTTCCTGGACTCAGTAAGAGCCTTCTCTTTATTCATGCTCTGCTTTTAGTTTTTGTTTTCCTTTTAATCCAGATATTATTGTGTTTAGAGCTTTGGTGTCATGGTTACAGCTGCTTGTTGGCTTCCTTGTTGATATTTCTCTGAGATTATTCGGTATAATTGTGATGGTGCCAATTAGACAGTGCTGTTATCCTGTTTGAACACACAGCATTACATAACATGAAAATAAATTCACGTTTCACAGCACTTATAAGGTGACCAGGAAATTAATAATTTGAAATGCTCATGTGGTTTGCTTTAAATCTTTTAGTGTAAAGTCAATAAATTTTAGGGGCAAAAAATGACCGATTACATAGAACAACACAAAAAATTAGGTTGGAGTTATTTTTGTTCCAACAGTACCTCCAACAGCTGCCCGATAGTTTCCAGGGTTGAAGTTTCTAGATAGGAATGAAGTGCCAAAGAGTGAGGAAAATCCTGGATAAAATGTGGCCAGAAAGAATTCCAGCAGGATGAGACAACAGTCAGGGGACTGGGCATGCAGCTGAGATAATTATTCACATATTCTACGTCGCCATTTCTGTATTTTTGTTTTATTCTTAAGGAACTGGGGATTGTGTGGTCATTCAATCTTTTTCTTTCTCTTGCCATCTTCTTCTCCTCCTAACCAATGACATAGGTTGGGCCGAGTTCAAGCACCTTGCAGGTCCCTGGGGATTTTGATCTTCCTTTAATGAACATTTTGTATGAGTAACAGAAATCTGGGATCATCGGACCAAAAGACTGTAAATTGCTCCTTGAGGAGTGACTCATTCCTGCTAAGGAAGCAGTTTAAAGAATAAAAATAAAAAATAATAATAGTTTTTTTTTAAAATTACCAAAACAAAAAAGAGAGTGAAAATAGAAAGAAAATTAAATGCCAGGAGGCTGTTCCATTTCTGTCACTTTTGCAACCACTCCTGTTGACCATTGGACAGAGTAAATTGCATTAAAATTCGGCCTCCCAGAAGGGATTTGCTCGGGAATCACTGATTTGAAGGTTACTATCACTAACAGTTAAAGAATCTTTTTCCCTTTAGAATTTGAAAGTCACAAGGTCATGCGATTTGTGTTGTTCTGAAGATTTTTTTTTTTTATAAGGTAACAAATAATTTCTCTGAAAGACATACACTTTTAATTTGATCTACCAACAGCTACAGTAATGAAGTTAAAAATTATGTGGGCTCTGCTTTTTTGGGTAAAAACTGATGATAATGACAAATACATATTTCTGTAAATCTATATTTATATAAATAATATGTAAATAAAATAGTAGAGAGAGTTCAATGCATTTGGACAGGATAAGACTGAAAATAGGAACTTGGTTTTTAGAGTTTTTCTTCTTTTCATTCTTTCTCATAAACTTAGTGGAACAGTTTTCTTCGGTTATGGTCTATGGCTGCACCCCTGAACTCAGCTTTGAGGTCCTTGCTCTGTGCTTTGGTCTGCTGCTTCTTCAGATTAAAAGATATTACTCAGTGTGATTTAAAAAAAAAAATAAAATTAAAATGGTAGGAATGTCACCATTCCAATTATATTTTCATGAGGGCATAGAGGGGTGATAAAGTGTAACATCATATTCAAGTTCTGTCAAATTTATTGTGCTGATGTGGCAGCACGTGACTATGTTTGTACTTCTGTTCATTATGATGGAAGAAATCAATGTGGTTTTCCATGAACAGTGTCAAAACTTAGAGAAGAAAACACAGGAGATAGAGCAAAGGAAGACCTAATAGCTGAATCAAAACAAACTAATTAACCTCCTGCACATACAGAAATTACTTTTTGGTAGTTACTCGAATTGATCCTTTGGAAATAACCCCATCTGAGAAGAAACTGATAACAAGAAATACTCGGGATTTTTCTTTCTTTCTTTCTTTCTTTTTTTTTTTTTTTTTTTTTTTTTTTTTTTGTGAAAGATTTCCTTACCTCAGAGGTGATACCATGTGAATTGGTTTTAGTTTTAAATAATCAACAGATGGTTGCCTAGTGCCCTGACAGGGAAAAATGCTCAGATGAATTTGAGATGCAGTGGCTTTGGTTAGAAATAGAGTTTTGGTGTAATTTTCAACAACTCCTTCAGTATTCTCCCATTTCCTGAACTGGGATGATTTTGCCCTCTACTGCATTTATTTGTTTGAACTTTGTTGTTAGAACTAAGTGAAAAATTTGTATTCTGTCTCCACAAATATTACAGTATTTCAGCGTCTATTTTTATCTTAAATTTTAACAAATGTTGTAAAAATATTTTTTGAGTGAAAATATTTGAATGTCATTTGGGAGATTTCAGGTTTGTTGAACTACTGAACCTACTTCATAAAAATAAACTTTGCTGTCTGATATTATTGTCGTGTTGATTAATGTGTGCCTTTGCTCCCTTTCCTTTTTTAATTAATATGAAAATGTCACTCTCTGTGAAAGAATGAAGGATGGTTTCAGGTTTGGAGAGACCTGCCTTGACCCTCCTCCACAAAAGGCAGACTTGTGAGCAGTCCAGATGATTTCAGTGCTGCAGACCAGCATTCCCCGGCTCCTTCAGCACCTGACCTCTGTGACATTCCCGGGAATGCTCGAGCAGTCATATGGCGCCATTTGATAGAATCAGCTCAGAGCAGCTTGAAGCAGTGCCCAGCTGTTTAACGTGTGAAACTTGAATCATTTAGAAGAAACTCCACGCAGTTCTAGAGCTCCAGCTGCTTTGATTAACAGTGCCTTAGAATTTGAGCCTTTTTTTGGTGGAAAATTGTCTGAATTCAATTCTCGTGCCACAGACAGTTGTGGTTGAGAGTTCCTTGTCTGACCGGTTCATCATCTCAACAATTCCTGTCTGATTTATAATGACATTTTTAAACAGCCCTTCTTCGAGGTACGATTAGGTCTGATGAGCTGGTATTGATCAGGGGCTGACATTTACTCAGAGCTGTGTATTCACATATTCAATACTCTATAAACATAAATAACGGTGCTCATGATTGTGCAGCCAAGTCCTTAAAGATACCTGAGGAAAAAGCACTTCAGGGATCACTCTGAGGAGACATTAGCTGTTAGTAGATAAGCTGAGATGCTGCTGAGGGGGAATTCCAAAATACCGCACTTCAAATAAAAATGGAAACCTATTGAAAAGATTTTGCTGTTAAAATCCATACAATCACAGAATATCCTGGGTCAGAGGGCATCCACAAGGATCACTGAAGTCCTGCATGGAGTTCCTAAATGGAGCAGTACAAATCCTAAACCTGCTGAGATTAGGAGCCATTTTTAAAAGCACAGAACAGGATTTGTCCCACTGGAGTCACCACTTTGTTTAGTGCTGGGGCTTTCTGTTTAGATTCTTCTTCTGTTTCTTGGGTTTTGTTACGTGAATAGATGAC
This sequence comes from Dasyornis broadbenti, assembly GCA_013397935.1. Taxonomy (NCBI): domain Eukaryota; kingdom Metazoa; phylum Chordata; class Aves; order Passeriformes; family Dasyornithidae; genus Dasyornis; species Dasyornis broadbenti. The sequence continues at coordinate 285,004 of VZRN01004004.1, read as the reverse complement.
AGTGCTTGGACCCTGTATGGATTCTGTAGAGTTCTTTCTGGTCCATCTTAATATTCTTTTGCATATGCTGCTGTTCCATCTTTGCTGTGCTTGCTCTACTGGTGCTCCTGCAAATGAGGCCAAACCAGCACCAGAAAGGCTTTTCCTAAATGTCAGACTGGCAATATTTGCTGTGGTGCAGCTTTGAAAGGATCAAAGGATTGTTGGCACTTAAGCTTCATTCTGACATAGGTAACTTCATTTTTTAAAAACCTCTGATTGCGTTGTCAAGGATTTGTTTTGGGGCTCGTAGCTGTCTTGTGTTTTGTCACAGATCTCGGTTAGGAATTTGTCCTTTTAAGAGTGTCCAGTGTCCATAAGATGAGACAAGTAATTATGTTTTGTTGTAAATAATTACGTACATTTTCAGATTTTGACTATAAATTTTTTTTGTGTGTGTTTCTGACACTTGGGTGTTTGTTATTTGGATTTGTAATTCTCCTGCTCAAATTTACTTAGCAGGAAGGGTTTAGTATCTGCTTTGTTAGGGACGAGGAACTATTTTGACAATTTTATCTTTCTTTCCCTGGTGTTTACTCCTCAGAGATCGTGCAGTGTGCTAGTCAAACCTCTCAGCTGTTCAGTGTGCTGCAGTTCAAAGTCAGGTGTAATTTTTTTGTAGTTCCTTCCTTGTGCCTGGCTGTGGTTTAGTTTCTTTGGCAGTGCTCTGTGGCCCAGTGTGGCTCAGAGCCTCTATGGAATCACAGGTTTTTCACTTTTCCCAATGGCATCATAATACATGGAACTTCATGGTTCTTCAACAGCAAAAAAAAAAAAAAAAAAGCTGCTGGTTTTGTTATTTTCTTGTAGAATATCCACATCTAACTGAAGTATGTGGTTCTCATTCTCGAGGTGTGCAAACTCCAGTGAAAGCACCTGCGTTTTATTTTATTTGCAATTGCATGATGAGTTTTGTGCTGAAAGAACTGAGCTGCACTAGTTGCATCCATTTCCCTCTCAGGTATCCATGCAGGGCAGCAGAAGAAAATGAAATGCCTGTTGGGGAGCGGGGGATGTGTGGAATTACTGGAACCATTTTAATCCTAATTGCTTCCTAGCAGCGCTGGCACATCTATAATGATGCATCTCACACAATTGGATACAACAACAATAAAACAAGTAATTCCAATCATAGAAGCCTGGCAGCAGTTTTGAGGTCATTTTCTGCAAGTTGATCAATAAGAAGTTCACATCCTATAATCCACGTTGAGTTTGCTCCTGTAATACATCTTAACTTCCAGTGGAGCGGTGGTTAATTGCTAATCCATATTCATTGAAGAGAACAAACGAGGACAGCGAGGGTAGATATCCGTGCGCCATCACATCAAACGTGGAACTTCTGAGCTCAGCTTTGCGCTCAGATCTCTCATGTTTGTGCAGCTTCTGTGCCCACCACTTCACAAGGGCTTTAGAGATTACCACAGAATTTGGCCAGCTGCACTTGGTGCTTATGTCGACAATGCCTGGTATTTGCATAGATGTTAATTAGATATTTCCAGTTGTATAAATCTTCTGGAGTGCAGTTATTGTTGATCACCAGAATCCGCTTGCATTTTATACCATTGATTGTACTTTGGTAATTATTCTTCAGAACCCCCTTTCAAATCCATATTTCTTTCATCTGCAGTGTATTAAGCTTGCAGTGGGAGCTGCTAGGTTGTTCTTGGCACAGCAGACATTTCATTTTAAGGTTCACCTTTGAGCACAGCGTGCTAAGTTTATCACTCAATTTTTAGGGCTTAATCGAAAGCCCACTGAGGTTGACATTAAAAAAAAAAAAAATCCTGTCTTTGACTCGTCAGCTTTGCATGATGTTCCTGGTCTTCTCCCTTCTGTGTGCAGCTCTCAGATTGATCCCAGTTGGGTAGGGTTTTATCAAGTATTTGCCAAGGAGTTTATGTATGTCAGCAAATAGATTACTTGCCACGTATGGGGATGCATGAATCACTTTCTGAATTATTTTTGTTCACTCTCGCTGTTGCTTGATTTGTAACAGAAAAGAGAAAGTTTTCTTCTTGGTAATGATCTGAGCTTTTAATAGATGAGGAACAAGAAATCGATCACAGTAAGCCATAAGCAAATAATGAATGTCCTTGTAGAAATACTTTTCCTCTGAAGAAAACACAGGTATTGATATGAAGGACTGCATTCTCCAGAGCTGATTAAGAAAATAAAACTGGTTTATGTGAATTTGTGGAGATCTCCATTACTGATTGTCCTTATGATCCATGTCTTATAAAATTCAACTTCCATTTTATCAGTACGTCTTTCCATTAATAGAAACTGAATTAAATGGACTACTGTTCATGGAATTAAATATATTAAATATATGTAAAATGAATCCAATAGAATAAACTCACAATAAAATATGACATAAACTGATATTTATACTTAAAATATTCAACACTTTATTCCAAAAATCCTAGGAAAAAAAGAGACTTCTTATTTGGACAAAGAAATGAAGAAGAGTTTATTTGCTATGGACAGATAAATAAGAAATATGGATAAATAATAAATAAAATGTACTGTTTTGGCTGGGGGATTAGCAGAGGCTTTGAGGATGACATTTTTTAAAAATAAAACAATGCATTTCCCTCTGAGTTTAAAAGAGCAAATATTTTTGTTAGAAGTGTTTCTCAGATTGCCCTTCTTCTGATACTCTAGGTTTAGGAAAAAGATCTTTATTTTGGTGACAGAACGTATCAAATATTTTTAATGATTATAGTACATTTGCACAGTCTGATTAAGAATAATATTCACCACCACCTGCTGTCACCACAGGGGAAATTGCCATGTCTGAACTTGAATTTAGAACCTGGTTTGGGCTGTAGCAGACTTCTATAAATAGGGTGGTTGATGCCTAAATTGCAGTTTTGTTTATGTATCTCACATGAGCTGGATATAAAGCAAATCTGGAAACAAAAATTAACCAGACTTCATTTTACTTGGCCTGATGTAATAGGAAGTGTAATTGCGTAAGATCTCCTCCATATCTGTGACAGGGCACACCTGAGTTAGGACATTCTACTGGGAGGGATTGGGACAGGGACCTCTGAGGGCAAAGTGCAAGTGGCCAGGTTTTAGGGAGGGAGGAACCCCACACAAGGCAATCCTGTCTTTGAAATGCTGCAAAAAGTCTTGGAGAAGGAAGAGGAGGCCCAAAGGCACATGGTCAGGGCAGATTTTGCATGGCTTAGAAGGGTTTAGAATGGAATACTTAAAATATTGATCTGATATGTTGAACACTCAAACTGAATAAGGGGAAATTTAGGTCAGATAGACAGAAATTGTTCCCTGGGAGGGTGGGGAGGCCCTGGCCCAGGGTGCCCAGAGAAGCTGTGGCTGCCCCTGGATCCCTGGCAGTGTCCAAGGCCAGGTTGGACACTGGGGCTTGGAGCAGCCTGGGACAGTGCAAGGTGTCCCTGCCCATGGCAGGAGTGGCACTGGATGGGCTTTGGGGTCCCTCCCAGCCCAAACCAGTCTGTGAGTCTGTGATTCTTATGTGAGAATCCCTCGATTGCATAGGAATGGTTTTGGCACTCTGGGAGCTGAGTTTGCATCGCCTGCACCTCTGAGCATTTTCTGAGGGCAGGAGGAGCACAAACTTTGTAACACAAACTTATTGCGTATTTTTATTTGAAATGCCACTTCTGAGTCAGATTTCCATGACTCACATGGATTGTGATGAGGGTTCCTTTCCCCCGTTTTTGTCATACAAATCTTTTAATGATTGATTAAGTGTCTCGAGTTTCCTGACCTGATGGATATCTGAACTTGTGCTGCAGTTCAGTCAATAAGCAGCACCACAGAGCAAACCACAGAAATCAAACAACGTGATTCAAAAGGTTCCTGTGCCTTCAGATCTGTAAAAAGGTTAATGTGTTTGTCATAATACACCGTTCTGACAGGACCTGTGCGTTGGCATAGCTTGAATTTAGCAAATGAGAAGAGCTCACATCCATCCCTCATTGAAACAGTGAGGTTACTGCTCACGTTGCACACTTTGCCTCAAAACTAAATGTGCACATAAATATTGTGTGAACATGAAATGTACCTTGCCTAGGGACGGAGTGTTGGATGGAGCAATATTTTCTGTTCCAAAAGGTTATAAGTGTTTAGTGTGATTATGATCAAGTGGATTCATTGCATGACAAAAATTTTGACTTTTGTTTCTTATAATTTCCTGCTCCTTGGGGCAAGTCAACCCTGCCAATATTTATAAGTATGGAGCCTGTGTTGAAAAATGGGTTTAAAATGAACGGTACTTTAAATGCTTAACAGAATTTCAAATTTATTTTTCTTTCTTTTGACAAGTATTCAGGAATTCCCTGGAAGCAGGCAGCATAAATCTGAGAGCTTGGTTTATGAAGCTCAGTAAAAAAAAGTTTTGGTTAGACTTTTGCTTTGCTGCAATGCAAATTATTGTGAACTTCAAAAATTATTATTTAGACTTTTCAAAATCCCAGTAATTCTGACTTGTCTGTGCTTGGTTTTCACTGAAAAGATGGAAACACACGTTTTATGATTTACAAATAAAACAGATATGTTGTTCTATTTCAAGCAGAAGTAATTTGGGAGGTAGGAAACTGGGGATATGCAGGATGAATTGTAAGGGTAGTCTCTTTTTCACTTCTTGTTTGAAAAGAACACTGGATTTACGCTTCCACTACAGTACATGAACGAGACTCGTACACGAAGCTTTTCATTCCAGTATTCCTTGTTTTCCATACTGTTAGAAGATACCGAGTCTATAAACAAAGGAAATGGAAATGACAAATGAAATCACATAACACTAAAAATGTCAATATAAGGCAACTTGCTCTTAACTTTCTCAGCATATATGCAGCACATATTGCCTTATCTGATTTTTAGTGCTGTGCAATGAACTTTACCACGGGAAACAACACAATATAAATTAATTTTTACAGAAATGGTCATGAGAATAAGAATGTATTGCAAAATCTGTCCATATTTCCATGAAACTACCATCTAGAGTAACAGTAATATCTTTAGTGACATGATAATATTAATAATACAGTGATAAAGGTCCATGTGTTTTGCTTTTGTGCATTCATCAATGCCAAAATTTCATTCTTTCTTTTCCCAGCACCTTCCTGTTTGTTTCTAATGTGTTCTTTCAAAGTAAAGATAAAAATTGATTACTGGGCCTATCAGACTTTGTTTTCACCTGCCAGAATGGAATCTGTTCTCAGCTCGTCTTTCTCAGAAGACACTTTCATAATGGCATTAAACCCAGCACACACGGCAAAGTGTGTGACCTGCATGTAAATAATCCAATATGAATTAAAATACAATTAACACTTTGGAGGCTCTGCAAATTAAAAAGTGTAAACTGTCTTCAGACCTTGGCAAAACATTTGTAATGAATTGGGCCCTTGACTTTACTTTGAGGAGACATTTCTACGTAAAAGAGAGGGTTTATTTATAGCTGCTCAGTGGAGCACAGGGAGGTGATGAGCTAAAATTCTGCTAAAGGGGAAAAAAGGTTTAATGAATTAAGAAATATTTACAGTGAGATTTGAAAACAAGGGATTTTCTTATTAATTCTGTGGGTAGGAACAAGAAATTCGGGGGTTTTGGTCTGAGCCTCTATCTCTGGTGAATGAAATTAAAAACAATGGGCAAAAGGATGTGTGATTGGTGTAAAGAGCAGCTTTTATGAATTACGGATTTCTCTTGGACAAGAAAGTCTTTATATCAGGTTCACATGTTAAGCAAATGCTTATGAGGTCATTCATTTCGTCAAGAAGAGAAGAATAATGAAATTAGTATGATTCAAAACCTATTCTGAGTTCAATAGGGTTTTTTTATTCTTTCGCAATTCTGCCTTATTTTTCTGCCTGGGTTTTGCTGAAGAAGAAAGGAACAATCAGTCTTAGTCTTAGTCTTAGTCTTGACCTAAGAAACCCTGAATTACTGCCACACCAGAAAATATAACACAAAGAACACAGCTGGGACACTTCTAACCATGGCTACTGCAAGGCAAATATTCCTTCTGCTTATTTGGAATTGCCTTGCCCAATAAAAGAAAGGGAATTCTAAAACATATTATCTTGATGTATCAGAAGGAAAAGTCTTGCTGATCCTTCACAAGAGGAAATATTTGCCAGCTCTCACCCTAGGTCTAGGAAAGACTCCTCTACTCACTGTGTTATAGCAAGATTTGAAAGGTCAGTCCCCATAGAGGATTTTTGTGGAATAACCTAAAATACCTCTTTTCTTTTTCTTCTACTGAAGAGTGAAAAACGTGATGCTCCATTAGAATATAATGGGTTAGGGGAATAATTTGTGTCCTTAGAGACCAACATGTCCTTTCCTGTTGAGAGAGAGCCATAAGTTCCTACTTAGACCCGTTTCAAACGGCAGCACCCTACAAATGGGAATGCAGACCGTGTGAGCAGCTGATGGAACGATGCACCCTAGAGTGCCCATCTATGCACCTACATCTTCACACGGGCTCCTTCCAAAACTCTTTTCATGTTTTCAGGGAAGTACATTCTTTTTAGGAAGAAAATCCCAATCGTGCAAACAAACAAAACACACACACAAAAAAAGAAGTCTAGACATAAATGGGAAAAAGATTCTGCTATAGCAGCAAAGGCTAATCCTCATGTGTTTACTCACCTAAATAAATAAATATTAAATGTACATGAAGAAAGTGCATAAATGATGTTGTCATTAACATGCACAAAATTTTCTTCTTAGATTTTTAAGGGGAAGATATGTACATTGTTGAATTCGATGGGGCTCTTTCCTCCTTCTCAATTAAATGTTGTCCCAAAGGTCCTTTCTGTGAAAGCTTTTGCTCAGACATTCTTGTTGTCCAGCTTTTTGCTAAGTGCAAGCCAGTGTCTCTGCTTTTCCAGATTAGATGTTAGCATGAAATTCTGTGTGACATACAATCTTCTTTTCACTGAAGAATTTAACATAATTTTTATCTCCTGTTTTCTAAACAGAGGTGTCATTTAATTAGAGCTGTTGAATTCTGCTTCACTTTTTCTAAATATTTGATGTACTTTTTAAAAATAATTTTCAAAATGTTCTTAATAGAACACTGCAGTCTGAGTAGCAATATCACTTCCTTTGGTTTCTATTTGGGTTTTTACTTACTGTAAATATTCTGCAGACATGCTTTTGCACACTATAATGCTTTTGCTGCAGTTAAGCTCTATGTCCTGAGTCTTGGGTTGTTTCTCTACCAGCAAAATACAGTCATAAGAAGTAGGACTCAAAGGAACTTCATTACATACTTGAGCAGATTTATTCCTTGTGCAGGGTCAGCCAGACTCACACGTTCCTGGCAGGTGTTTGCACATGTTCTGTACCAAAGGATGCACACAATCTCCTCAGGCTCCCTGGTAAAGTACTGCACTGAAAACTGCACTGTCAGAAACCTCTACTGCTTCAGTATCAGAAATTTTATTTGTATTTAAAAAGAAACAACTCCAAATTTATTGCTGCACTTTGTTTTTAACAAATTTTTTCTCCTGTAAGTGCTGGAGAGGATGTACCCTTCCTTCTCCTTCATATCTTTGTTCAGGTTTTCTTTCATACACTTTATACCATGGTAAGAAGCTATGGTAGCCACAAAACCGTAACCTGGAAGGATCACTCCAACCTCTGTATGGAATGACTGGAGTCAGAGTTTTATGGATTGTCCATTCCTTGTTGTGCATCCCAGGATCTGCACCTGTTCCTTTCCTCACACTTTTCCCTCAGCCATTTGTGCTGAGCTCTCTCCACGTCTCCTCTCTCCCTTCTCCATCCTCCCTGCTGCCCGACCTCTGTTTCCCACAATCAGCAGATTTCCTTCCTCCTTGCTTGTTGTTTCTCTGGGGTCACTGATTAAATAAATCAAACAAAAGCAGCCTGGTATTGATCTTCAGAGAACACTGTTAGCGTTTTCCCTCTGCTCTGAAGTGAATTATTTTATAAGCACTTGTCTTTAATAACTGAGCCGGTCCATTATCCAGCCCAGCAGCTCAGCAGTGCTGATATTATAATCATTCCCCTTACACACACCATGGTATCAGATTGCTCCAAGATCAAGGGAAACATGGCTGTGACTTTCCCTCTCTAAGTGCTTTTGTCCTTGTTGTGTGACCCAGAGATGTCCCCCCTCAAACGAATCCTCAGAGTCACTGCTCTGGACTTTGTTCGTGGGTTTGGTTTTAAATTCAGAATAAGGAAAATAAACATGTTTTCCCTTTTACTTTGCATTGGTTGCAGTTGCCCTTATTTTTATTGCAAGTAGTATTTTGCTTAATCTAAACGAAGAAAAGGTAAAGGGTTTGTTTGCTCGTTCTTTGAAAGAGCCAAAATCTCAGGTGAGCAGCAGCAGTCTCCCTGTACATCTCTTTTTTTTTTAGTATAATGGCTTTGAGGCAGTAGGGAGGAAAGAAATCTATTGAGGGGGAATTTGTGCTGCAAAAGCACATTTTTGGGATGTAATGTTTCTGCCCGGAGCAGAAGGAACAGAAAGCTTGTATAAATTCTTATTCATGACTTTGGTAGACCTGGGGTTGGTGTTCGCAATAACCGCGGCAGTGGATTAATATTTGTGTAACACGGCTGGAACCGCAGGCTGTGCATTTACAAGAAAACACTGCAGTTTAATATCTGATAATCTGCCCCCTCAAATTAATTCCTTAATCAGTCAAAGAGCATAATTGAGCCTGACATTACCCAAATAAAACCAAGTAACTACTGAAACAAAGAGATTAAACAAAACTCTCTTCAACCAGTACCACTTCAATACAGGCACAGGTGTGAATCATATTTCGAGGGAAGATTTTGCTTTTTGATTCATCTTAAAGTGTAGTTTAAATTTTTATGTGTTATTGGTGGCTAAATTGATATTCCAGTTGGAGATCTCATGATGATTTTTAAGAAATGTTGTCCTCACTTTCTGAAATCAAATGTTTTTTCTAGTGGAAAAGGATTGGGCTCCAAACATGTGTTGCCCAGTGAACAGAATATTCTGATGATATATTTGATCACACTTTTCCATGGTTGTTTTATAGCTCTGTAATGAGCTGGATCACAATAAACAGACTGGGAAACAAAAATTGGATGCCAGTCTGTTATTGGTTGTTGAGCATTAACATTGCTAACACAATTTAGCTGTGCAAATTTAGTTTATTAAAAGATGAAGGGTAGTATATACAAGGCAAGAATCGTCCTAAATTATTTCCTATAGCCTGTTTTCTGTGTTCCTTTTCTTCCACTGCAATTGAGTCTATGAAATGAAGATATTTTCTATGTACTGTAGCAAGCCAAAAAATATTACAGAAAGCAGAATGCAGTTAAATGAGAGTTAAATTACTCTCAAATGACAAGGAAATGTTCAGCTATAAAACGTGTTGTGAGACTAATGTGTTCTTCCAAGTCAGATTGCTCGGGAAGAAAGAAATTAAAATAAAAATCTGGGCTTGTAAAATAGAAATGTGATTTCCAAAGAGGTCTCTTCTAGGAAAATCTGGGAGAGGGCCTGGTTGGCAGGATTTGGACAAGGGAAGATCTAATGGAAACAATCAGAATTAAATAAACAGAGGGTTGATGGTCAGGATTTCTAAGTCCTGGTGTTCCTTGTGCTGTGTCCTGGTTTCAGGCTCTGCTCCCACAGCTCCCCAGCCCCTGTGGCTTCCCTGGACTCTGGGCAGAGCCATGTGTGGGCTGTGAGCAGGGCTTGGGAGAGCTCCAGGATTCTGACACGTCGCCAAAATCAAGTTTTGTAATTGAAATCACAGATGGGAAATCATCACTCTCTTTAGTTTAAAACTTCCAAATTTAAATGGCATTTCGTGGGACCAGTAAAACACATTTATTCAACGACCCCAAAATTACCTTAAGACAGAGTCCAAAGCTTTGTGGAAAACATTCAGTTTTAAAAATCCTAGTGAATGAAAATTAAATATTTTCTACAGTGAGAAGCATTGGGTGGCTTTCATTTGAGCTGCTCCCATTCTCAGATTCACACTATATTCTTCCCAGTTTGCTGTCTTAGGCATCCTAAGACAGGTGAATATTAAGAAAATATATACGGCAATCCTATTCTGTCATGTTTTACATTGTTCTTAATGAATTCAGCAGAATGGGAAATTTAAAACAAAGGAGCAAACAAGATGATTTCTGAGCATTTTTACCTGAGAAATTCTGCTGGGAGAAAGCATTAAAACTGAGTCAATCTCTATTTGAGTGGGAATATGTCTCAGGGATGGATCAGGTGGCACAGTCTCAGGATCAGACTTGAGAGCTAATGAACAGCAATGGCAGTGGTAAAGTCTGGAGGGGAGAGGAGCCTTGGTTTGCTCTGGAATTCACTCCTGCGAGTGTTCAGGCTGATGGAAAGGTGTGCCAGAGCTTTATAGTCACAGAGCTGTAAGGATACAGAGATGCACTATCTATACAATATAACTATTTTGCATCCTTCTGCTGTTAACATATCAATATTTATTTTTCTTATCAAAGCAATATGGATATTCTTTTCCTTGGAAAAGTCATTAAACTTCATAAGGTTGATCACTGATTAGCAAAATACAGGTCTCATAAATCAGTAATACAGGTCTAATCTAGCAGGTTCTGTTAAAAATCAAGAGTTACCATTTGATGTTTCATAAACTGGAATAGCCACATATATTTATTTTATATAAATCATAAAATCATGGAATGGTTTGGGTTTGAAGGGAACTTAAAGCCCATCCAGTGCCACCCCTGCCATGGCAGGGACACCTTGCACTGTCCCAGGCTGCTCCAAGCCCCAGTGTCCAACCTGGCCTTGGACACTGCCAGGGATCCAGGGGCAGCCACAGCTTCTCTGGGCACCCTGGGCCAGGGCCTCCCCAGCCTCCCAGGGAACAATTCCTTCCCAAGATCCCATCCAGCCCTGCCCTCTGGCACTGGGAAGCCATTCCCTGTGTCCTGTCCCTGCAGCCCTTGGCAATTGTCTCTCTCCATCTTTCCTGCAGCTCCTTCAGGCCCTGCAAGGCCACAATGAGCTCAGCCCAAAGCTTCTCCTCTCCAGGCTCAACACTCCCAGCTCTCGCAGCCTTTCCTCCCAGCAGAGCTGCTCCATCCCTCTGCTCACCCTGGAGCCTCCTCTGGGCTCTCTCCAGCAGCTCCAGCTCCTTCCTGTGCTGGGCCCAGGGCAGGGTGCTCAGCCCAGGGCAGGGGGTTACTGGGATGGGGCCAGGCCAGTTCTCACCCACCAGCACATCCAAGTCCTTCTGCCAGGGCTGCTTCTTGATCTGTAAATATTTTTATATTACAAAGTTAAAACAGCAGCTTTTAATAACAATCAGTAAAAAGGGAATTAATTCTTAGGAGCAACCTATTTCTAATCCCTAAAATACCCACCCTGAATTTCTCTGGCAGCCCTGGTTCAACCTTTGGTAGGTGATACTGTCAATCAACACCCATTATCTCGTGGCCAACCCGGCTGACAGGCAGTTGTGCTCCATCTGACACAGCGTGACCCACTTCTATCTGGCTTATGTGAAAAGAATACATTAGACATCTGCTCCCCCACTTGATTGATTTATCATGCACTGTGAAAGTGCTTCAAAAACATGCTGAAAGCCTTAGTAATGTGCTGGGAAGTTAAACTTAGATCACCATTGTTCCTACCTTTCTGAATTACTTATTGGAAACAAACCCGACTGATCCAGGATGTGAATTTCAAAGATATCCTGAAAATGAATTATTTTATTATGTGCTTTATTGCTCATTATTCATTTATAAAGGCTTGAATAGGAACATTGTGGTGTGAGGTGTAACTTCATGGTGAAAGCTATGAAACAAGGTTTGACACAGAACCATTGAGCTTTTAAGGCAGTATTAGAAATTATATCACCTACCCCATTCTTATGTGAGAAAGCACAGCTCTGGTGCTCCCAACATATGAAGGACATGGGAATGTTGGAGCAAGTCCAGAGGAGGCTGTGGAGGTGCTGAGGGGACTGGAGCAGCTCCCCCATGGGACAGTTCATCAGGAACTGGAGTGACAGGGCAAGGGGGAATGCCTTCAAACTGAAAAAAA
>VZRN01004004.1:223810-272851 GCA_013397935.1 Dasyornis broadbenti | reverse complement strand
AAAAAAAAAAAAAGAGGAAATTTAGTTTCAGGATAATTTTGCTTACACTGTTAGGCTTTTAAAAAAAAAGAGAAAAGACACTGTAGAAAGACGTGCTAAACCAGCAGCCTGAGATCCAATAAGCAATATCTGTCCACTTTGCACTTCTGGAAATGAGCCATCTAGAAAGGCAAATTAGGTCCAACACTGTAATTCTTACCCAGTTTTTAACTGTCAGTACAACAAATGAAAGGCATTAACATACTTTATGTTTCCTGACTGATGAAAATGCAAGCGAATAAAGGAATCATTTCTCTAATGATCTGTTAGAAATAATAATGAATGGGTTTTTCAAGAGGTTCTTTTTGGCATGGCTGTTGTTTTGCAAAGCAGTTTGCTTTCCTCCTATTTCTACTGCAAGTATTTCATCAGTGATGTGATTTAAAAGTAGAGAATTTGGAAGAGTGTTCGTAGTCTTCTCTAAGAACATTATTCAGCTGCTAATACTTTTGCCAAATGGCTGCTTCTGTGTTGATGCTTTACATGAGTCACTAAAAATAAGAGCAATTAAGTTGTCTCTGAAACCATTTCCTATCAATATTTTCCTATCGTTTTTGCTAAATAAGAAGCAATAAAACTACCCCTGGGGTTCTTTTGTCACCACAGATGGGATGCTAGGATTTGGTCCAGCCAAAGGAGCACAACCCTACCAAAGCTACTGTTTTCTAGCACTTAAAGGAGAACGTGTAGATGTCTTTGACAAGGCACATGGTGCTGCAGTAATGTGTTGTTTTTCTCCTCCCTTTGGAGTGAAGAAGTATGCTACTGATCATTTTTGGGGACTGATTCTGGCCATCAACCTTTTTTCCAATGAGAGATGTAAAAATTTGTCTAATGGCTAATTATTCCTCAGGAGGTTTCAGTTTAAGGCCTTTTGTAGAATTCACTAACAAAATGTTGATAAATAACTAAGATACTTTGTCTTTTCAAATGCATAATCCTGTATTCGTCCAGTGATGTCAAAAGAGAAGGTGTGAGGTGACTTTTAACGACTACAAATATCTGGGTGAGTTTTAGAGTGCATTTATGACCCAGCTGATTGGTGGGAAGCTGACAGGGTGGTTGTGTTGGAGGAACAAACAGAGCCCGGTGCAGAGCTCCACACTGAGGGCACATCAATCGCAGCCCCCACGAGAAGGATTGGCCAGCTCTCACAGCCCGCTCTGGGTGATGTATTAGATCCCAAAGACCTTTTGGACATATTGGAAGATAGTGAGCTCTTGCTGAGAATTTGGAGTGGAAGAAATGGAAGCTGAGACGGCTCTGTCACGTTCTGGAGGTGTGGTGGATCCTGCTCCAAGTGCTCTCTGCGGCAGAGGAAAAATAGGAGAGAAATAGACTCAATACAGGATGCAGCACATAAACTGTATTTCTCAGCTGCAATCCGGTCTTTTGAGTTGATTAATGTCATCTCTGGAACCCTTGCTCTGCACTTTGTGTCTCCAAGCCTCCTGTTCTTTAAGTGCTGCTTCTGGATCTGCAGGGAGGGATTTTCTCCACTGGGGAGAAAGGCCCTGTTCCCATCACCTTCGCAGAGCTGCTGCAGCCCCCCTTTGCCTTTGGCACTGCAGTTCCCTGCCCAGGTGAGCTCTGGAGAGCAGGAGGTGTTTTGGTGCTGATTTCAGAGCTGTCCTGTGTCCCTGCAGCCTCAGAGGGTTGGGCCTGCTGCTTTATAGAAGGGAGGGAAAGATTAATTGGATTCCTGCTACCTTTTATTGACTGGTGCTTCATGTGCACCTTGTAGAGAGGGGGAAATATGGGAATGATTTGATTCTGGAATGATCTTTCTTTTTATTTAAAGTGATAGCAAGTGTGCTTTAGAAGCTTAGAGATTTTATTGTCCTTAAATAAAAAATAATCAAGTACTTCTGGAGAGGACTTTGCTAAATGAAAGGTACTGAGATTTAAAGCAAACAAACAAACAACCAAACAAAGCCACAAACACTCCCTATAACTTCAGTGTTCTGCTTCAGATTCAATCTACATCAAGTGGTAAATCTTTCAGGCTACATCCAAAACCAACAGCAAATAAACAGCTGCTCGTTGTTGCTGTCTTTCCAGATCCTTCATCTCCTGTAACAGGCACAGGCTGATCCCTGATTCTTGCCCTTATGTCAGCAGTGGACTTTCCTTTACAAATGTTCCTAGAGCACACCTGACAAAAATCCATTAAAAAAACCAACCAACCAACCAACCAACCAACCAACCAACCAACCAACCAACCAACCAACCAACCAAAAAAAAAAACAAAACCCCAAAACAAAACCCGATAATTCTTAGCAAATTACCCTATATTGAGTATGTTGTTTGTTCAGCCTCTAAATCAGTAAAAGGATATTCCTGACCTGCAGTGGTAGGAGATAGAAACAGTGGGCGAAAAATATATATATTTACACACCACTTTTTATTGCTTTGTACTGGAGACTTTGTCTAGAGTTGAATATTCATTAAATGTTCATGAATATTTGAAGGAATGAAATATAACTTACATGTAAAACCCAAGTCCAAAAGTTTCATACTACCTTTTAAGAAATCCTTTAAAAAGTTATGGAGGTAAAGAGAGATGCTGTCTCTTTAAACACAAGATTTTCAGCCAGGTTAAAATAATTTATGTGACCTTTGTGCACATATCATTTTGATTTATAATTTTGTGGGTAATAATATGATAGAAGCCTGCTTGTATTTTACAAAAAATAACCCATTAAGTACTCCTGACTGAGGTATTATAGCCATGACTGTTTCTGAACCTGTTTCCTTTTTTTTATTCAGGGGATGCTGTAACAAAGAGCTAAAAATTGTACCAAAAATTGTATTGAGCTATAATGGGATATCAAAAATTTCATGTAGAAAAATATTTATTACATTCAGAATGCCAAGAAGGACCATAGAATCACCACAAATGTGAACAAAGGCTGTGTGCCAAAATTTTCCTGACATGATATTTTCTGTGAGATATGCAAATTATTTTTTTTTAAATTAACAGTTGCAGTATCTTAAATTGTCAAGGCTGAGGAAGATGACTTCACTGCAAAAAACCCCAAAACTAACAAGCGCCTCAATTCTTTGTGCTTGAGATACAATTTGAATTTAGACCTGCATTCAGGATAAAGCAAATTGAGCTGTCCCTGAGATGTGCTCGGATGTAACACTGAGGGAAGATTCTTTAGGAGTAAATCTAAGGCAGTGCAGAGAAGGTAAAGGGAGTCAGGACATGGAAAGCTAATTAATTTCTCCAATCCAGCCCCCCAAGGAGCCTTTCAGCCTTGCAGATTGACTGCTGAGCTCTGGCACTTGCAGAGAGGGATATGGAACCGCTCAGGGAGAATTGCAGGAGCTCAAGGGTGTCAGCAGGCTCTGGAACATCCTGGGAACGGTACAGGAATCAGGGAGGCTCTGCATGTCCCAGGCTTTGGAATCATTACATTGCTGTGCTAGTGGGTCACATTCCAGGGACTCTCCGAATTCCCAGCCGTGCCCTGAGCACAGAGTGGGGTTTATCCGTGGTTCGTCTCTCGCCGAGGCTCTGTCAGAGGATCACTCTCAGCAGGTAAACACTGCCAGCAATCAATACATGGCAGAGAGGCCACAGAGGCACTGAAGGGGAAAATTGCCAAGCTCTGTTCCAAAAGCATGACAGGGAACACAATTAAACATTGGCAACTCTCCTACGTGCAAGCTTGTTTATTTATTTATTTATTTAAAATGAAGATTATCAGATGTAGAAGTAGCAAAATTTAAAGCCAAAATATCCCGAGGTTTGCACAGTTGTCTAAAGTTAGCAATTTCCCACTGGACAGTGCTGCACTCACCACCACTGCAGGAACAGCTTCCTCACAGCCTTTTCACATCAGTTACGGATGAATTTTGTTTTTCCACCAAAAGCAGGCAGAGTGCTGGGATGTGAATCTCTAAAAGATGATGCTCTCTCATTATTTTCCTTGACAGGACCACACTGCTGGCTCTTTAGTAAGAGTTGTGTGGCATTTCTTCCCCCTCTGCTTTCTGTGTTACCCTGGAGGTGACCCCAGTGTCACTGCTGGCCTTGGCCTTGGCCAGGTCCCTCTCGGAGCCAGCTGGGATTGGCGCTGTTGGACACAGGGGAGGGAGATTCTGGCAGCTTCTCACAGAAGCCACCCCTGTAGCCCACAAAACACCACCAAACCTTGCCCCAGCAACGCAGTGCAGTCTGAAAAACGAAAAATGTGGAAGGAAAAGCCTCTGAGAATATGTGGATAATATCTCCATCAAACATTTTTTTTTTTTACAAATGAATAGCTCACACTGTTAGTTTGTTAGTTGGTGTCAGTGGAGATACTTGGGTCCTACCAAGCTGTGCTTTTTGCGTCCTTTTCGGGTCCTGTTCTTCATTTACCTTTACCTTTGGGGACTCCTTTTGGATGTTTGTGTCTCCCTAACTTCTCTTTAACACCAGGGGAATTCTGCAAATGCTCAAGACTGTTTCAGTGTCATTTAACTAAAATGTCTTTATTCAGTCTATGGTTTTGGCAGCAGCATTATCAAGATGCTCAGTTGTCCCTGCATATTCACTTAGAATGTGCTATATGCGAGGAAATAATATTTGTTTATTCATCAGTGCTGATATAGTGGGCAAATTAGAATATCAACCTTCTATTGACAACAAAATCAGTTATAAAAAGCTAAATATTTAAATGCAGTTCATATTTTCCTTTATTAAATATTGGAAATGGAACATGTATTTACTTTTGAGCTGTTTTGTTTAGCAATGCCAAGCTATAGGTCCATGTGAAGATTTCCAAGGACAAGGAGAGTGTAAATGTTGCATAAACAATAAATCTGTTTCTGGGCAGTTTTTCAAAGAGATTTTTTTCCCCCTCAAAAATATTTTCTTTTTTTACCATGAAGATTTAGTGCTTGGGCTAATCTGTCTCTTTTTGATTTGAAGAACTCTTATCAGTCCAACAGACAAGGCGTTGCTGGAAAAATCAGATTTTAGGGATTGGCAGCTCATTCCAGAGCATCCAGACACAATCCTTATTTAGGACAGCATTTAGTACAGAAAGTTAGAATCTTTTCAAGGCAGAAGTCAAGAGTGTTTAACGTGAAGCACAAAGTGAAGCATAAATGATTCTGAAGAGAATCACTGTCTGCCAACAGAGGAATTGGGCCACCAAAAGGTATCCAAATAAACTACATTTTGGGATTGTTTGAAGAAGAATATATTTTAAAAAGGCCAAAAACCTAATGAATGAAACAATCAAACTCACAAAAAAGAAAAAAAATGCCAGAATAATAAAACGAACAAAACCTCAACCTCCCCCCCCACCAAGAAAATCCAAACCAACCAACAACAAAACCAAAAAAAACCCCAAACAACAGAAGTGCCCTAAAATGAAGAGGGAACGGGCAGAAACTCTGTCACTGTAACTCAGTAGATGGTAGGAGGGTTTAAGGAAAATCTGCACATGGAAACGCAGATCTGCTTGAGCACATTACAGAGTTACACGTTCTTGCCCTCTCTAGTCTAAAAGCTGGGAATTAGGAGGGCTCTGATGGAATTCTTTCCAAGAAGCAGTTAACAAGAAATTAAATATTTCAGACACATGCAGTCTGTGAGAGAGCTGCTGGGTCTTTGGGCCGAGCAGAGAGTGAAGGGAGCGCTCAAGGTGACGAAGGTTTCTGCTGCAAAGCTAAGTGACTTGTAACTCTTTCAAAAAGTGTAAATTAAAATGTCACAGGAGGCACTTGGAAAACATTTAGCAGGGATAGAAGAGGTCCAGAGAAGGGTGACAATATAATTAGAGACCTCGGATGGCTTTGTAAGAGGATAGATTTGGAATTATTAGAACCCTCTTTGTGGGGCAGAGAGCAGTGAAATAGGACATAAGAAGCATGAAAATAATGAATTAAAACCCCACATTTATCGCTTTTATAACTGAATATGTACTTTTTCATCAAAACATAAAAATAGTCTGGGGAGCTCACTGCCACAAGCTGTAGAATATTGGTAGTTTGTATTTTGGGTGTTCTATATCATGTAGGTCTTAAAATGCAATAGAAAAAGCCAACGAGTTGTGGAAATTCCAGTGTATCAAACATAGCAAGATAATCATTAAATTTATTTTAAAAATGACTTATTTTATTAAAGAATTTATAGAAATTTCCCTGAAGTACCAACAAGCAACTGTGAAAGAGGAACAGATTAGAAGCAATATCCTAACTAATGTGCAAGTTCCATATGGGAATCCAGAATTCGGCATGCAAGAGCCTGGCAATTCTGCTTCAGTTCAAACAATCACTTTAGGAATGCTTCTGTGGAGCTTGCTAATATGTTTTCCTGAACCGGCTCTCAATATTTTATTATGTATTTCTTTTTGCCTACAATGCAGTTCTACAACAAAAACCGAAATGAAACTCATTCTTTCACCTTAGCTTTTTATATGTGTGCTCCATTGCGTACAAATGTATATATAGGCATTACTGGAGAAGAAAACAGCAGCTGCATGACTGAGTTTTGAGCATTGTTCTCTTGTTGGCTTCCCTGGCATTATTGGTTTGTGGCCAAGTTTCATTAACTCATTTTGCATTCCATTAAAATCTAAACTCTAAAGGCTAATGCTTTCCCCTCCCATGGAATTCAGGTTGAATTAGATGCAAAAATGGCTACATTTAATGAATTGTGTGAAATTTCGCTCCTTGGGAACTCAGAGGAATGTGAAATACAGTGCACAGGAGTGGCGCACAGTCTTGGGGGCAGTGGGGGAAATACAAACAGCTTCATGTTTTCAGCCTCTTGGCAAGTAATGAAAGTATTGCTGTGAATTTACCATGTGGGAATCAAAATATCTTGGTTCGAATTTGCCCGTAAATAGGGCTGATTTCCTGTCTGGTTTGTGATCTATACACATTTTCCTTTCAGCAAATTACACATTGTCTGCATCCGTTCTGATTCCTGAATCTAACCTTTAGGTAGAAAAGGTATGCAAAATAAAAGTAAGAAGGGAGTATTCAGGAATGCCTAAGGAGCTGGTTAATGAATTAAGCAATGCCCATCTTTGCATTTTAATGCAGATAGTTAACTTCCGATGATTTTAATCCTCTTCAGTTCTGCATCCCATGGGGAGACCGATTAACTGAAACCTTATTTATGTCTGGGTATTGGGTTTTTGCTTTCTGCACATTGTTTACAGGAGTTACTGTCTTATGATTGATCCCTGGATTGTTTTGTGATGGAAATGTGCAAATAAACAGTGAGTTTAGTCCTGGGCTGGTGCCTTGGTTCACCTCATTCCTGGCAGTGAGAGATTCTTCAGCATAAAGCCTTCACACACGCTCTTAGGAAAGCACAATCTTATTAACAGCTTACCTAGCCAGAAAGAATTGGTTAAAACCTGGAAAATATGTTTTAGTATGAAAACAGAAAAAGCCAATAAAATTGAAAGCTGACATATAGGTCTAATTGTTATAGAAAGGTGAAGTCCCTTGGATGACTCTGGTTCTAAATCAGCTCTAAAAGTATCCTGGGTCAGGGCCACGGAATGATTTGTTCCTTAGAACAAACTAAAACAGACACATGTCTTATGTGCAGAAGTGCAGATCAATGCAGAAGTGTATTTTCTTGATACCAGTGGTGTTCTACTCCTTCAAAGGCATGAGGTAAGAGTTACTGAGAGACAGGGAGCAGAGTCATCTATAGCTTGGTTGTTTTGAGGGGGGATTTTTTCTATTTGGAATAAAATCAGACATGAACCTAAAACCTTGTCGCTTCTGGTATGATGAGAGCTTTTAATCTAACGTCTCTATTTTGGCTGGAATGTGCACTTTGTACAGCTGGCTGAGGATTTAGGCAGGGGGTTCCATTTGTGTATATCAGCACTTCCATATAAAAGCCATCAACTTTTCCATCAGATCCTTCTGCCAAACCTTGTGCTCAATGGCTACTATCCATGTTCTGTTTCAAATTTAGTGCTGACTCTAGCAGGGCATAAAATACTCCTGAAGACAAAGAGAAATGTACCCCTTTATTTCCCTAAGGTATTTGCTGTATATAGCTCCAGCTAAAGCTAGTTTTATAAGGGAGAGAGAAACAAAAAGTTAAACTTCAAGTGCAACAATTCCTTTTTTCTTTCTCGATTTTTTTCCTAAGAATTGATTTCCTGCCTTTTGGTAGGTGCCCTCCATATATTTATCTATCTATTTATCTTTGTTTTTAATGGAATAACTCATGAAGGAAAAAGGCAGCATCAGGTCCAGCGTGTTCTATATGATCCTGTAATTAGCCTCACCCTAGAAAACAACCATTTGGAAGAATTTTGCATAGAGCAAATGCAATAAAATAAGTGTAGGCAAATTCAGCTTTAGGGACAGTCTCCAACGAGTACAAAATTGCAGCTCAGAAGTGCCCTCAGAGCTGAGAATTTTCTGTACTAACCCACTATCATCTTTGGTTCATGACTGACCCCAGCTCAGCTGCTAATGAGTAGAGTTGTGTTTTTTCCCTTCTTCTGTTCATATAAAAGGTGAGTTCAGCCAGTTTGCCTTCCAGGTCAGCTCCTTTTCTTCCTTTTGCTCTGGCTAAATCCACTTACTAATTCCTCTTAACTAAACTATTACATTTTCCAAATCACTGCTAGTCCTTACTTGTTTCTTTGCCTGGTGTCCTTTGTACATTTTTAATCACACATAATGTGCCAAGAAGGTTCATGCTTTCAAATCCCACTCACATATCTCTTTATTCCGTGGATTAGAAAGTACAGGGATGGTGGCTTTTAAATCCTGCTCTTGTTCTGAGCTCATGGAACAGTGGTTGGCACTGGGTTCGCTGAAAAAGGAATTCTTGTGTTCGTCCCCCTTCTTGTGTCGCAGACCCATCACAGCCTGAGGGAAACAGCACCTGAGGTGGGAGGGATGGGAGTTAAAGACTGTCAGTAATAGGGAATGCGTTTTCTTTTTGTTTACCTGATTTAGGGACTCCGAAGAGGAGAATCTGGAGGGCAGACATCTCACTTCTTCTTACTGCACAGGACATATATAGAGCTATTCAAACCAAGTCTTGTTCTGCAGTTCTCAGCAGTGCTGATAAACAGACACACAAAGGAGAATGATCAGATTCCACTGCAGTAAACATTTCAAGCTCTGAAAATTAATTTACTTCCTTAAAGGAACCCAAACAATATTACTTCTTCTATCTATTCCCTGAGAAATTAAAATTGACAGATTTCTCCTGAACGAGTTTTTCTTCAAATACTCTGGAATTGTAAATGCTTTGTGGCTTATCTGAAAGCACCTTCTCTTGCATATGACTTATAGATTTGTATTTAATAATTTGGCAGGACTAGTGAAAGAGTATTTCTTTCTATCAGGCTGGAATCGGCCTGTTTCTTTTGCCTGTGTGTTTATTCTCCCACTGTTTAGTGAGTTCATGATAAATTAGAGGGCAGAACAGATGCTGTCTAGTCAAAATGGTTTTTCTGCCTTACACTTTTGAAAATCTCTTTTAAACTTTGTAATCAGCATTTATCCAGATAATTGGGTCAGGACAATGTCTGGCATTGTTTTTCACCTCAATACTTTATGTGAGCAGTTGTTTGACCAAGAAAGGTTATTATTAGGACCATGTTAACTTGTTATTCTAGTTTGGATTTGGATTTTCGCCTGTCTCATGAATCCTTCAGTGGGCTGTTAGAACACCCTGACATTGCTTCAGCACCAGATACATTCTGGATGTTACTTCTTTTCTTGCCAAACTTTTTTTTTTTTTTTTAATCTCTGCTACTTTCACTTGATAGGTTTTCATTGCTAGTTTTCGACACTACTATAATTTTAGAGGTCAGGAATCTATTTTTCTTCTTCACATGATATTTTTGTTCACCCAATTTCATATTAATGGAGTCTTTATTTGCAAGAACTTCTAGTTTTATTGAATCTGGTGCACAAAGCATTCTTGTGAACAGCAATTATTACACAATCAGGCCTCCCTCTTAAACATCCTGCCTTCCTTAATACCACTTGAGAAGAAAGGAGACAGCAAAGGATGTAATTCCAGGGATCTCAAAGGGAATGTGGCATGATATGAATTACCTGATCACTTCCAGCTTAGGTAAACTGACCCAGCCCCTGGAAGTCCCAGCATATCCATTCTGCTTGCCCTTTATTGCTGCATTTATTTCAAAAACAACCGGTGATTCCTTGGCACAATCCAGGCTAAAGAACCTACTTTGCTGAGGGCTCTTTCTGCTTTCCCTTGGGTTTCACCTCAATTACCAGTGTTGGAGCACTTTTGAGGTTGTCCTCACTCATTTCTTTGAAGCCTCCCAGGTATGGACTGTGCACCACGCTGTGTCCCTGCTCTATAAATACAGCACAAAATAAAAGTTTAAGACTCCAAGAGTGAAAGGAGGATTACATGGTTTGTATGGGAGACGGCAAACTAAGCACAGCAGCAGCCTTCCTGAGGACACTGCAGTCATTAAGGCAGCCACTAAAAAGAGCTTTTACAAAGACCTGAGCTTTTCACAGCGATGGGAGGGATGTGCGTTTTCAAAGGAAGAAAATCCCAGTGTGTTGAATTAATTTCTCACTCATGCTGAGAGTGGGAGATCTTGCACGAGGTAAGCAGGAGGAGAAACAAAATGTTTGAAAACTGCATTGTGGCAGGATCCTTCCAAATTTATTCAGGGTAAGGGGCTATCAAAGGCTCTGATGGACCGTGGCTGGAAACATTCCAGGGAGAGCAAGAACACGCAACCTAACTGAGGCACCAACTGAGCTGCACTTTCTCCAGGTTCTGCAGTCTTGGATAAAGTTGACAGGACCTACAGAATTGAAGCCTTTGGAAAATTTGGCAGTTGTTCTACTAATTCCTTTAGCTGGGAGTTAAAAGCCCTTCTTGAGGAAAATTGTAATTAATAGTCCCTTGACATCCAAAGGCATGGGCAGGATTTAGGATTTACTCTGTCAGACAGAATGCGTGGCACCAGTTTATCTACACTGAAACAGGACAAAGTCAAATACCTGTTAGTTTAAGTGTATTTTAATTTTAAGAGTATTTTACTCAAGTTTATTTAATGGTATCATCTTGTGGATGTTTTGTATCTATAGCTTTAGTCTCTGCTTAACTAAAGAGGGAGGATGACTTTGTTGGGCACTATAATTTTTCTTCTAAAAATGATGAAACAAGAACACCATGAGTGTGTCCTGGTAACTGGGAGGCAAACTTGGAAAAGAAAATGAAAACCAGATTGAACTAATGGAAAAAACCTAAGATTTTTATTTAGCTTTTTCTTTTAATATTCCTTGGTAGAATTTTAATGTTAGAGAAGAGAGAGAAAAGCCATTAAATCAATCAAGGAGAGATAAATTAATCAGCAAAAAGAAGTTTACTAAATCAACTAATTAGCAGAAAAATATATGTTATGCGGTAAACATTGTCAAGTGAACAGATATTTCTGGTTTAATTGCAGTGCAGTTATTTCAGCATCCAGCACACCACTAATTTGGGGTCATGAAGAACCTTAACATAAAAAAGTGCATTGCAATATTCTTCAGCTGCTCCACTTTCCATAACGTCCATGTTTTGTGGTCAAAGGAGTGACCTTGCTGCCAGGGGAATTTATGGAACACGGAGAAAATGGTGAGAGCCATAGATAATTTACTCTGATTCTAAGCCTGCTCAAATCAAAGAAGATTTTCCTCTTTACTTCAGTGAACTCGGGACCCACAAGGATTTTAAGACTCCTGCTGATATTTTTGAGTGCATGTGATGTTTTTCAGTCTCATTTTCTATGACAAGGCATGTCTGGATTTGAGCTCTCTGTAGCTGCATCCGCATGTTTCCATCAGACTGATGAGTCATGAAGATCTGAGAGGCACCATGTTAATAAAATTCAGATGCTTTCTTTAACAGAATGCACATTGCAGCCTTAATATCTACAGGCATGCAAAGAAGAAATATGTATGCTCCCAAAGAATGAAAAAACAATATCCCTTAAAGTTAATTTAGGATGATACATTTCATGAAAAAGAAAAAAGTCAGTAACACATCAGCAAGTGCTCTAAAACGACTTTGATCCAGTTAAATATATATGATGTGGTTCTCTGGAGATGCCACTAAGCTGAGACAGATTCACATGTCTGACACTCGGGGAGCAGAGGCACAAAGTGAGGAACTGGGTCAGCGCCCGCAGCTGATGGGATGTGACCGCAGCAGATGCTGAGCTGCAGGCACGGCCCTGCCGGGAGGGCTCCCAGCTCTCAGCTGAACGTGCGGGCTCCAAAGCATTTGTGGTCACAGGAACTTCCTCATTTTAGTGCTCTTTAAAGGGGTGGAGAGCAGGGAGAAGTTGTGGGGAGTTGGTTCAATTGACAAACAGCTACAGGAGAAAGAAATGACTCTTCCTGGCAGGCTCTACCCTGACTCCTCCTGTCCTTTTTTAATCCTGTTGCACATTCCTAAGATGATTTAAGAATAAATATTTAAAATCCCCATTCAACATATAATTTTCACTTACAACAACAAACAAAAGAACAACTAAACTAAACAGAAGGAAACGTTTCCTACACTAAATATTTCAATACAACACAAAAGGACAAATTACGCACAACTCACCTCTAGAGCTTTCACTACAATTACGACACAAATACTTCACTGTCATTTTACTTTAAAAACATAGCTTAATATTTGTTTTGCCCATTATTTCTCCCAATTCTTGCTTCTAGACAGAAATCTCCTGCATAGCTTAACTTGGCTCCCCAATGCATGGACTGTGGTCTTCTCTCATCACTCATTACTTAAAATAAATCGCTTGAAAAATAAAAATATGTACAGATACAGTTTACTTCAGAATTATTTAAATCTGTAACTTCTAAGGGCTAGAATTATGTTAAAGTTGATGTTTATTTAGGAAATTATATTACCTGCAGTGTAAGTCACGGTGAGCAAAGTCAGAAAACAAGACTCTAAGTTTGCAGTATATATCCTTGGAGCCATAAAAGGAGGGAAGAAAAAAAAAACAACCCACTTTTTATTCTGGAAAAAAAGTTATCTCTAGTCCAGTATATGTCAAAATTATTCTAATTTATGACTGAGGACACTTAGAAGCAGTACTTCCATGTAATAAAGCATTGTTGGTGTGTCTCTGCAGGGCCAGGAGCTGGGCTGGATGATCCTAGAGGATCAGGATGTTCCAAGAGTACTTTGCTCACACCCAGGGAGGATGTGGCTGTTCAGTCCTGGCAGCAGCACCCTGACAATGATGTCACTGGGCTGCTCTGGAGGGCTCTTAGACAACAGAACAGTCACACACCGATGGTTTGTTGATTGAGCAATGGTGAACCTCATCCAAGCAACCCTTGGAGAGAAGCACAGCAGAAACAGCATTGGGATCATGAGATCTCAAAGTTAAATGTGCTCAAACTCGTCTTCAAAAAGCACGTTTTGCTAGCATCTAAAAGGAGAAGAAAAACGAAGTGGATGTGTGAGAGTTCTTTTGTCCTCAAGGGTGGGGGCTGTGTGTGTGCAGGGATACAGCACATTTCCAGATGAGCTAATTATTTTCTTTTTCCTTTCTTGCAGTTCACTTTTAGCCTACATTCATATTTAAGCAGGAGTTCTTCTGTCCACATGGTGATAAATAGCAGGTTGTTCAACACACACACAGCAACTTTGCCTTAATGAAAACAAACGTTAACGGAAATAGGGAAATCTCTCGACTGCAGCAAATGTGCTCCTTCCTAATCAGTCTCCCTTGTCTATAAAATACACCCACACATTAGAAAAAGTTCATAAAGTGAGAGCTGGAAGACATCAATAATAATGCATTTTAGCTGCAGAACTCAGTGCAGAGTGAGTGTCGTGCACAGTTGTTATCTGAGCCCATTAAGCCCAGCCATAATCTCTGTGCTAATGCCAGAGCAATCAGACAACTGTATTTTCACCAGCACCGCTTATGAAATCTGTCATATTACTCAGCTGCTGCAAAGATGCCTCAGGTTTTCCCCCTGCAGAACAAACTCGTGATGTGTGGGGCTTTTAAGCTGTTTTTTAATGTCTCGCTTCTCCGGGATGGTTCATAACACATAATAACAGCAATGGATGTAATGGTCAGAGTGGAAATGGGTTGGTATTAAGCAACCATCTGAATTGCTTGCAGGAGGAATCCAAAGCACCTTGGCTTGTAGGGATACTCTCTTCACAGCACCTGCGTGGTGGTTTCATTTGCAGTTTTTGAAGAATGTGCCAGAGATAAGTGGCAATGAGCTACTCATAGATAAAACACAATAAAAACTGGAATAAGCATTATATAAGCCACAAACAGCACAGTACTTTAGCTTTTGTACTTTAAAGCTGGAAGGTGACTTTTCCCACTCTAGCCCACTTGGAGTTGATATCAATATGGCTTCTGCAAGTTAGGGGCAGAAATACCCATTTGCAAACAAAGGTTAAGTTTACTTACACGCATCTCAGTGATGACAAGTGGGTTTAAGATGGGAAATCCATGTCAGATGCCCACCAATGAGTTAAGAAACTCAGTCTTTCTGGATATTATGAAATTAAACCATCTGCTGTGCTCAGAAGTCCATGCAAGCCCCTTTGCTATCTGAAGCCAGCATCTGTTGGGAGCGTGCTGTATGTATAGAGTGAAATCCAGGGGTTAGGGGAACAGGAGCTGCTCTTTCAGCCCTCGGATCTATAACATTTGCTAAGATGCCACGTGGATTATGGAGTGGAGAAGGGTCTCTCTCCTACACACTTGCCTGGGCTTTGGAACAGAGAGAAGTAAATTTCACTCAGAGTGAAAGGATTGAATAAATCCTGCCTTGATGAATCCTTGCCTAAAATAGGGGCTAAGTCTGTTCACTCACATCATCCCTCCTAACGTTCAGGATTTCTTGTCCTCCGCGGTGGGAAAGGTCGTTTGTCTCTTGTGGCACTCACTCCCTTTCCCCCTTCTGTTGGTGACCCTGCTGTTCCTCCCCTCGCTCCCAGGCTCGCATTTCTCCCTGTTTGCTGTCCCAGGAAGGGGGAATCCGTGGGAGATGCTCCATCTGGAAGTGCCAGCAGGTTGTTTTTCCCTCCTCACACGTCTCGCTGCAGCTTCTGCCACTTGGGGTTTCCAGATGAAAAGTGCCTCCCAAACCGAGCCCGTCTGGTCCCAAGGCATAACTAAAGAGGAAATCCTTCCCAAGTCCTGAACGTGCTCCATCACTTCCTTCTGACAGTAATTTCGGGAAGCAGAACAGCTCCATACTCTGGAATTCTGACTCCTACTTGAGCAGCTGATGGAAGGAGATCGCATTATGTTTAGCTTTTGGTGGGAAATGGGTATCCTACTGTCCTTGTCCAAGGAAAGAAGAGAAAAGCAGCAGTTGGATCTCTTTCTGAAATCAGTTTCTTGCAGCCATAAATGGAGGAAATAAAACCATCAATTTTTATCTCTGGGGAAAAAAAAAAAAAGTCTACTCCAGTGATAATTACTACGGATCAGTTCTGTATTGCTTTTGCCTTTTTCTGAGGAAAGTCAGTTGAACTTACCCCAACAGAGACTAATCACTTGGGCTTTTTTTCTGCTTATATTAAATGTAAATCCAGTTTGTTTTGTAGGGAACTGGCAGGTGGAATTGACCTTGTTCTGGGCATTACTCAATGGCCGTGTGCTGATCAGTAATAAAAAAAGGACAAGTTATTCTCATCCCTGCCTGTTTAAAGTTTGTCCAAATATGAGAAGCTTCCTTGAGAAGGCACTGCATGATCATGATCTGAATTAAGAGTTATGAGAATATGGATGAGGGAGAGAATGGAAAAGGCCTTATTAAAATTCCTCATCACGGGGGAATGTTATGCCCAGTTGCTTTTATCAAAACAACATAGCCAGGGCACACATGTGAGTAAATAGTGACTGTGAAGACAGGGAATCTTCATTGCGGTGTATTAATTCACAGGTTTAGTATAAATTAAACGTTTACTTTAATTTACTGATTAATATTTTAATATCAAATATAAACACCTATATTTCAAGCATAAAGGGACAGCAAGACTGCAGTATGATAAAGCTGGATCAACTTTTCAGTTCAGGTATTATTGTTTTATTCAGTGTTGTGAATAATTAATTTTTTTTTTTGGCGATTAAGAAACTGGTGAGACAACCCTTGCCCTCGTTTTCCATATGGCATATTAAAAATCCTTTTGAGGACATTTGGTTGGCTAATGTGGCTTGGAGCTAAATGTTTGCACAATGCAAGGTCAGCAGTGAGTCATAAATCATAAATCAGCAGTAACAGTAGGTATGTAAGTCAAGGATTGTTACTTGACTCCATTTTAATGTATTTTTAAATACAGGGAGACGGTCTCTTTACTACTTTATTTGCTGTTATTCCCCTAAATACTTATTAGTAGTTCTATTTCTCCTGAACAAAAAGGAATTGAATAATTTTCACATAGGTTTCAGAGGGAACAGCCACAATAACCTCAGCATGAGGGTTCATCTGGAATTTTAAATACAGCATTGTGCAAGCTGATATTTTTAGTGTGTTGTACAGCATTAATGGATTGAAGGAACAAATGATGATCATGGAAAGTGGTTAATTTGGGGTGAAATAGGATCTTGGCAAGAGGCTTGTATCAGTACAGACAATTATTTCAGACAGATCAGTGTACTTTTAAATCCAAGCCTAAAAATGGGATAAATAAGGACGTCATTCTCATTAAGGTGGTTATTAACTTGTAGAACTGAACATGAGAAGTTCACTCCAGAAGACATTCTAACATGTTTAATTACAACCTCATTAAATTTTCTTAAAGTTCTAATTAACTTGAATTAAATGAAACTTGGATGTTTTTAAAGAAACCAAGAGCTTAAATCAATGCAAGAATATACTAAAACATTTTAGAAGGTTGGGGTTAAATGCATCTCTAACACAGCCAAGGTCAAACAATGACTATTTTCAGTGTGTGCTGTGAAATTGCAGTGTTCTGGTGATGGATTTGCAGGATCATTTCCAAAGCTCACCCCCACAATCACAGTGGGGTTGATGTGGTTGGGAACGACAGGGATGTGTCCTGGGCAGCACCAGCCTCACCAAAAACCCCTCTGCAAAGCCGGGGTGCCTCGTTAACAGGGGCAGCTTGTCTGGATCATTCCCCTTCCTTTCAGCCTGAGGAAAGCTCTCCGCCATGCAAGAACTTAAAGAAAATATGCTTTGCACCTAACTAAAGGCTCTCAGGTGAAATAATACTTGTAATTTGAAAGAGATACAAACTTTGAAATTATTTTTATGATTTGTTTGAAAATTTTCAATAAAATTAAAACTCCAGGGTCCTCCTACATTGAAATCAAAGTAATATTTTATATATATCTGTATTTTTTAAAATATTAAAATATGTACCAATTTGGTTGTTAACAGAGCTACTTGTGATTTTTTGGAAAGAAATACACTCAGTGCCGAAAATCTTCTCAAAAGATATGGGGTTGTGGTCTTCTTGCTCTTTATGCATTCTCCCACAAGCCAAAAAATTTACCCCTAAAATGATGAATTTCCTTCCCATCCTTTGCTGCACATGTGTCTGATGACCTTTTTTCTCTGGGCCATGGAAGTTTTGGGGTTTTTTTTGTGAGGAGATGAATTTCTTTAAAGCAACTGCACCCAAAAAGCAGGTGAAGCAAATATTAGAACTAAAGCTTTGGTAGTACTGCCACAGTTTTCCAAATTAGGAGAAATGGAGAGATGGGGATAGCTGGGCTCCCCTTCTGTGGCTTTTATCACAAACAGAACTATTTTCCTTCTGTGGATTAAAATTCCAATTTCAGCTATGGGGCTCTGCCTTGTGGCAGTTTCATTTGTTATGGACGTGCAGGTTCTTGCACACATCTGAGAGGTGAAAAGAAAGTAAAAGTTTATTCATAATTTTTGAGAACTGAGCACAGACCGCTAGATTAAGTAGCAAATCTATTAGGAAAAAAAAAAAAAAAATAGAGTAAAATAAGTCTACCCAAGGTGCTGGAATGGATCTCAGGAGAGTCCAGCTGATTGTGTGATTTGGGCCCAGATTGTACAGAGTCACAGAACCAGAGCTCTGGGTGGGGTGACAAGGTGGGCACTGTCACAGGTTGGGCTCAATGGGCTTGGAGGGCTTTTCCAGCATTAGTTATTCCACGATTTTGTAAAGAAATCATCCTTTGCTGAAGTTCATCACCTTTTAATGGATTCATTTATCGCACTTTTTCTCCTTGTGGACTAGGCTGTGAGGCTGGTGGTGGTTTTACAACGCAATTTCCTAATCCTGAATTCCTGTGCTGTTGCTATCCCCAGCACGGTGCGATTGAGAAGCATATACAAAAATACAAAAAGACACACGTTTGTTTATTTTAGCAGAGTTTGGGAATGCCTGATTCCGTGCAATCAGAACCCTGACTGCTCTTGGCAGTGGGTACCAGGGTGGGCTGTGAGTTTGTTTTATTCTTCTGTCAAAAACGACACTCGAGTCAGTGCCTCAGGCTCTCCACTGATCACCTGGCCAGGGAAAACAGTCTTGCTCATCCCGAGTAGGTTCTTGCTGAAATTCTGAGCACTCAGTGGGTTGGGATTGCTGGTTCCCCTTCCCTGCTCCCTGCAGAAGGGGAATTAGCCCCTGGGTCGTGGTTGGGAGCAGAGAGCACCATCCATTCCTTCGCATCCCGCGGGAAGGGCCACGATCTCTGCAGGTTTCTGGCAGCTCCTAATAACCTCTTTCACAGCAATATTCACAGAGCTCTAACAGGATCACGGTGTCACCAGGAATTTCAGTTTAAGGCAAAATCACTTTATTTTTCTGGCTTTAACATTTTCCGTGCCTTCAGGGGTTTTTTTGTCCCCTTCCATGGTTTGCTGCACTCTGGTAAATCCCCAATGGAGAAATTCCTACTGGTAACTGATGGAAAACCAGGGACTCTGGGTTTGTACCAATGAAATTGTGGAATGTAAACCTCAGTAACAAGAGGAAAGCATATGCATAGCAGATAAAATTTTAATTTTCACTATTTACCTGTGCATTTTTAAATCTTTAAGGCAGAAAAGAGCTCCAAACAGGAACCTGAAGGGGGGAAAAATAAAACAACCACAGAAACAGCAAACGAAAATAGCTGGAGGGTTTTTTCTGCTCACTTACAGCTCCTGTACTCTGAGAGGCTGTCTTGTCTTCGTCCTTCAGTCAGCTGAGATGGCCACTGAGCTCACAATCCCTGTTACTATCTGTTAAGGCACATCTCATAAAAAAGGTCCTGGACATCATTCCAAATGAAATGGATTTAACTAGCTGGACAGAAAGATTCTGACAGTGCTGCTCTCCCAGATCTGTCCTTTGCAGGAGACAATTGCTTCTTGCAGATTTATCCTGTGCTGCACAGAATACATTGACACAGAAAACGCTGACATCTTGTAGCCTGGTCTGTGCTGCTGCTTTGGATGAGCCGCCTCGCTGTGATGTGTCGCTGATTGTGGCTTTAAATGGCGCAGGGACTACAATTTGTCCAGCAGGGAGGGGAAGAGCATCACCTGTTTAAGCAAGGTGTTACCCTTGGGCATCTTTTTCCTAAAATTAAAGGGGGAGGGAAGAAAAAAAATCTACAAATTTGGCTAATGGCATGAACTGACTTGTGGAAAGCAGCTGACAACATACAGCTGGTAATTGTTGGTTGCATTCAGAAGTTTTAGGAGCTAAAGGGAAAAGACCTGGAGAAAGGCATAACAAAACCTTAGTCACTCACCACAAATTCCAGTTACCAGGGTTATGTCCATCACTGTCAGGAAATGTGAAATACCGACACCTTCAACATTTCACAGAAAATTCTGATTTATTTTAAATTTGTCCATATCATTGGAGGATGACGGCAGTGCAGATAATACAGATAACGACACTCCGTTGTCCCAGGAACGGTGTGTATTTATAAGTCTTTCTCTCTCTCTGTCCTTCGTAAAATCTCATCTTTTATATGAAGGCCAATAACCCAAACAAATGTCCCAGCGTTCTGAATTCCTCTTTCAAATATCTTTAATACAGATGGCTCATGCATTTTCCCACCTGTGTCAGGCAATGTGGCACTTCACATGTACGGAAGGAGGCAAAGAAAAAAAAAAATTAGATTGAGTTGATCTTATTTCTACCTTGTTCAGTTCATATTCTGATCAGTGTCTAACTCCATCAGAGATTCAACCCAGTGGTTATCAAATGCAGTACCTGTCACAAGACTAATTGTTCATTCACTTAAGATTGGAATTGTTCTGTTTGTTCTTAGTGAATGTATTTGAAATTTGAATAACTTATGTAAAACATTGTTGTCTTAAAACTCTGTCTGGATTATTGAAAATGATTTGAACAAATAGCTGAGGTTGTTTTTTTGTGAGATTTTTACATTTAGCCTGTAACACTTCTCTCTTTTACAATCCAGTCATCTTTTCCCCACATCATTTATTTTTTTAATCACATATTTCCAGCAACATAAAAAGTTTCTTTCAATTTATAAGAGGGATTTGATGAATTTATAGAAAATGCATATAGAATATCAACCACCTGTGAAACTAAAATTTGTTCCCACTTGTGCATGCAGATTAAAATGCTGTGTTCAGACAGATGTGCCCTTGGTGATCTATCTGGAGTAGCTTAAGACATTAAATTGCAACAAATCTTTGTTTCCATCTTCCCATCATTTACAAGTTCTCTTTTCTTGTCACATCAAAATGAAATAGATTAGTGTAAAGCCACCCCCAAATAACTGTGTTGGACTGGAAATGCTCAGGTGGCTTCAAGTGTCATTATTTGTGTATGTCTTTTATTAGGGAAGAGGAGAAGAAATTAGCTTACAGCTAATGAAGCTTCCAACAGGTGTATGTCTAACAGGAATGGGATATTCTGTTTGTATTGCAACCCTGTTATGAAGAAATAAATTTCCAGGTACTTTTTTTTTTTGGCCTTATGCCAAAATAAAGGAAGAGAAAGAGCATGGCAAGATGGACTATTCGTGCTGGCTTCATCATCCCAACAAGAACCTGGAGTTCAAACCCCAGTTACACAGAAATGTAAAAAGTTAAAGATCTGTATTTCTTCATGACTTTGCCTTGCTAAAGAGAAGGGGGGATGTGTAAAGCACAGACTGACTCGATTTAGTGACTCGATTCACATACTCTATTTCACTTTTAAGCCAGTCAGAGGTAATCAGATTTAGTCGCTATTAAAACATTAAGCTTTTTTAGTGTTCAGCAGCCTCCTGGGGTGGAAAGCAGCTGCAGACAGCTGCTGCTGCTAAGCTCCACCAGGATGCTGAGGGCTGATATCTCTGGTCACCTAACATGTGAGGAAGAGCCAGATGACTTTTTGGGATCACCTGCTCCTCTCTGGCTTCGGGGTCCTTGACACTGGCCAGGCTATTTTTATTTTGGGTGTTAATCTCTGTCTGGGGTCACCAGGGGGAAAAGGCCGAAGGTGCCAGGCTGCGGTGACAGCTAAAACCAGTTAAATTCAGGGGCTGTCTTCTCGTGTCCTTAAGCTTGGTTTAGAATTAGGCAGCACATGCACCATGTCAGAGATCAGAAATCAGACCGCAGGGGAACAGCACCAGCAGCTCACATCATTCTCTTTTCATTCCCTGGCCAGCATCCAGTTCCTCTTTCTAGCTCCAAAAGCCAGGTTTCCCAGCCAGAAAGGAGAACTTAAGGACATTAATTGAAATGCATCCCAAGCTTACGATTTCACATCTTGTGACAATGTGTGCTGAAGCTGAATGAAATCAGAAGGGAATTAAACAGCGAATTTTGTAACTGTGATGTGATTCAGGTAGAAGAAAAATGCTGAAATGATTTGGAAAAACATCCTTGCACTGGTGAGGAGAGTGTACCTGGCTTCAGATGCAAGTGCCCTGTTTCTTCCAGTTCACAGCTAATGCTTTGCCAAACAAAAACATTTATTGTCTTGGCTTTGCTTTTAAGAGGACAAATGGCAATGCAGTGCAATTCTAAGTGGTATTTATTTGCCTAATTTGAGTTCCCCACTCTTCTGTGTCTTTGGGCATGCATGCCTGGTTGTGTGAGTTATTCCTAAATTGCCACATTTGTTTGGAACACGTAGATCCTTTAGGATTTACGAGCAGGAAGCAAGTACGCTGCATATTTTGAAACAGAGCTCACTGCATCACAGAGAGTAAACTGGATTCTGAAAAAAAAATGTTTGTGTTTCCCTGAACTGGAAGAGATTAAACAGTACAGATCTCTCTCAGATTCAACTGATATCAGCCAATATGAAATTGTTTGTAGTTCACCTTCCTTGAGGTGAAATTAAGGCTAAAAAAGAATAATCTGCCTGCTTTTCACTGCTGAAAATGTTAGATCGGGAGGCACATTTAGAAAATGAACAGCATTTTGTGTGAAGGACTGAAGACAGCATGACATGCATCTCTTTTTAACAGACATAAAAAATTCTATTTTCTTCTTTTAGTCGTCCGTACAGTTACCAAGGAAGCATTTACCTGTTTTCTAAACAGATATTTCAAGCTGTTGAGTGACTCTTGCATCTTTGGGTGTGACAGACCACCCAGATGGTATCAACGTTTTTCATGTCAGTCCCTGCACAGCCAATCCCTTTTCTTCCTGGATCTCGATTTCGGCCAATGTTTAAGCCTTTGGGATAAAAATCCTCCACTGCACCATAGTTTGATACCAGGATCACAACTCATGGTAGTCCTGCAGTGCCAGTGTTACAGCAGGGATTGTCTGTTTGCTTTATTATATCAGCAAACTTCCAGAGAGCAGAAGATTAAAAATCTTCCTCAGAAATATGCAAAAGACAAGTCTGATTTTTGGCTTATTCAGACGACTTGTGAAGCGGTTAAATTAGCATTTAAAATCATTAGAGAATGTGAAATTATCAGAAAACCTGTTATGTTTCAGTTTGAGTAACCCAGGACATCTGTACTAGTCACATCACCATCATCCAAGCAATTGTGGATTTCAACAGTTTAAGAGGTTTCTTTTCACTCTTTTAGAACCACAGAAGAGTTAAAAAACCAAAATGTTGGCAACAAACAGAAGGGTGATTTGGTCAGTTCCATTGTTCTATACTAATATTTATAACTCTGACAGCTTCTTCCACAAAATTGTGTATTTTTTAGCAACTTTCATTTGCTTGCTTGTTTGTTTTTAAAAAAGCATTCCACACCCTCACAGATGAACAACTTTGCCAATATTCAGTTATCCTGATACTTAAGGCTTTTTCCCCCTAATGTGCACTCTTATTCTTCCTTATTGTAATTTATGAGCACTGCAACTTCTCTGAAACACAAAACTCAGGTTTTTCTCTCTTTTTTTTTTTTTTTTTTTTCTTACAATTTAGATTTTCTTAATGTCTGCTTTCAGTATTTGCTTCTCTGCATTAGCAGGGCTTTATTCCAGTTCTTCCCTAGGATTAACAAACCATTGTTTCCCAGACCTCCAGCCACTGTCTCTAGATCGCTCCCAGCTCCTTAAATTGTCTTCTCACAGGATGGTGAGAGTGCTGGATAAAGCAAAAGGATTGGTTCAATTGCGTTGCATCAAATCTTACTGATCTAGTAAGATATTACCCTACTAAAAAAAAGACAAAAAGGGGATAATGCTGATTTTCATTTAGCTGGTGAATTGCTGCAAACCCACTTTTTATTCTTGCTGTTTATCCAGGTGTTCCTGGTGTTGTGTGGAGCAGATTATTTGTCCCTAAATGCGATCCCTCACACTTTTCCATATTATATTGTACCTTGCTGGTTTATGTCTGCTCCTTCAATTTATCAGGATCATCTTGCCCTCTGGAATGGTTGCTATCCTATGCCATCTTATCATGTTTTAGGAGGAAACAGTGTATTTTTATATATATATACCTGTTCAAAAACTCTACATATCCTTCATTCCAGGGTTTATTGGTGCTCTTGGAAATGTGTCCAGTCCATGAAGTCGTTCACTGGGGAAGTATTTCACATTTGACAAACGCTCCTGCAGTTTGCCATCCCCGCCTGATGTGTGGGGGGTGGTTTGGATTCTATGAGGGAGCTTCCAGTGATTTGTGGGATGTTTCTTTACTGACCAATTCTGCCTTTTCTGTATTCATGAAAGCACTCAAAAGTTTTCACCTCTTCTTTTTCAGCCTGAACATGGATTCTTGGGCTTCACTCAGCCTTTAAATATGCCACTGCTTTATCATCTTGCAGAAACATAATTCCTAAAGGGTTTTATGATTAATCAACAAAGTCCTAAGATTCTTCTTTAATGTTTCTAGTGTCAGGTCCTAAAAACTTTCTGGGAAATGTGCCAGTGCTATCATACATTCTCCATAAACCCCCCAAAACCTCAACGGATGGTTTACTTATGGCAAACCAGAGTGTGTTTCTGCATGTGTAAATACAGCTATGAATTTTTTTGTAGGAATCCTTCTAACAATTCTTTCCTCACTATTTCAAACCTTTTTTGCTTTCACCAGTTTTTCCCACTGAATGTGCAATTTCCATGGTGAGCTCGTATGCAACTTTCCTGCCTCGAGCATGAGGTTGTGTTGGCTTCGGAATTAGACAGTATTTAATTAGAAATCGAAACCTTTCCATTGTGACAGCAAATTATTTAAAAATACTGCTTTTACTGCTGTGTTTCCAAAGATCACAGAATCTCAGAATGGTTTGGGTTGGTAGGGGCCGTAAAGCTCCTCCAGTGCCACCCCTGCCATGGGCAGGGACACCTTGCACTGTCCCAGGCTGCTCCAAGCCCCAGTGTCCAACCTGGCCTTGGACACTGCCAGGGATCCAGGGGCAGCCACAGCTTCTCTGGGCACCCTGGGCCAGGGCCTCCCCAGCCTCCCAGGGAACAAGATCCCATCCAGCCCTGCCCTCTGGCACTGGGAAGCCATTCCCTGTGTCCTGTCCCTCCAGCTCTTGAGGAATCATCTCTGTTTCCCTGCAGGCCCTGGAAGGAGCTGTGAGGTCTCCACACAACCTTCTCCTCTCCAGGCTGAGCAGCCCCAGCTCTCCCAGCCTGGCTCCACAGGGGAGCTGCTCCATCAGTGCCAGCTCAGTGATGTTCTGTCCAAACCCTTTGCACTGGAGGATGCAGAGAACTGATAATTATCTTGTGTTCCTACTGCTTCATAAAGGGTTAAAAGTCTCTAAGTCACTGATAATAATTAAAATATTTCTCATCTTCATTTTTTTTTAAATGTTGTATGAGACTTAAGCAGGCGAGAAATAGTTGTTATTGGATGAGCTTGAAAAGTAATTCATTAGGAAGGTTCATGTCATGGTAGCTTTGTTGTGCTGTCTGTGCAGTGACTTCTGCTTGTTACTGGACCCAAACTCAAACCTCTTGACAAAAATATTTCCTAAAGAAACCAAATTTCCCATTGAGTCAGCTCCTGGCTCGAAACTGTTTCCAAAATCTGCTCAGTCCTGATTATAATGTGCCTTAAATCCTTTCAAATTAGGCAATTAAACCCAAGGTGCTACAGAGCTCAGACAGGATTTCAAATAAATACCAGTTTGTGTTTCAGGAATTTGGAAGGTTTTTGAGAATTGAGATGGTGTCGGGACAGAAGGCGGCTGTAAAGGACTGGTTTATAAACTCTCCTGTTGTATTCTGATTTACTATAATGAGAGTTTTCAGTCCTGTGTTGTCAAGTATGGCTGTGTTAATCATAATACAACATCGAATTTATGAGAATCAAAACAGTTTTGCAGTTAAACCAGCCAACAGGAACATGCAATTTTGGTAATAAAGCTGTGTAATATGGAAGATATAATCTCTTGATTGTATAGAAAATGGATTGAAATATACCCTGCAGGTCTGTATATGAGATCTCAGGAAAATTAACATAAATGTATGGGTTTATTTTCAAACTTGAAAGAGACCTTGTGAAAAAAACCCAAAGAATGTTTTAAGCTGAACTGTTCTGCTTGTGATTCTCTGCCTTCCTTTAACAAAGTATTTGTTTTCCTGTCCACCGAGCTATTATTTCACAGTTTGTTTTGTGTTCTGTCAAAAATAAAAAATATAATACATTTAATAAAACAAAACAACCTTGAAAAGTTTGGCAAGCAAATGTGGCTTGCAGTAAATCAATTAATCCTGTTTTGTTCAACATAAAATCAATTGTTTCTGTGTTTTCCTGAGTACATTTAAAAACTACCACACCTCGTGAGAAATGGAATAGGAGGAGGGAGAGGGAGGCTGGAGAATTTTCAGAGTTCTGTTTACAGGCCTGTTTCTCGTGGTGGACGGACCATATCATGTTATAACAAATAATAAGAAAGAGCCCAGCTCCCTGCAAGCCTTGCAAATGAGAATTACAGTTAACTCTGGTCTAAAGGAGAGGAGCAGGAACACTGGAACACAAAGCAGATGTTTTCAGGAGAAACAGCTTCCACACAAGGAGAATCTGAGCTGGAGCTGCCTTTGCTCTGCGCTGGCATCACCACTCGTGGTACCTTCTCTGGGTTCCCATTGCTTTCACCCTCTGCTGCTGCACCAACACATCCAAAAGAGGAAACGCTGCTGTGCCAACAGGGATCCATCCCTTGGGAGGCAGGGCTTGGAGCACACCGAGCCAAAGAAGCAAGGCTGGGAAAGTTCTGCATCATCACAGGCCCTGCATCTGAGGCTACAAATCAATCCAAGCTGGTGAGACATTGTTTTCTCTGAGCATAAACATAAACTGATTTCTGACACTTCAGAGCTGGGGAGAAAAAGGGTTTTCCATGTAATAACTGTCTTTGAGAAGTTACTGCACAAGCAGAGGGTTGTGCAAGTTTATCATCCTGACTTCTATCCTGGAAGTCATCTGGACCCACGGTTAGAAAAAAGGCAACAGAAACAAGCAGGGAAGAGAACTCTGCTGCCTGCCCTGACTAAATGGGGTGCTAATGCTGAGCAGAGGTCACTAGCTGTGTAGGTCACAGCAAGCACTGCGGAGCCATTATTCCCATTTTAGCATGACAGAACTCAAGTGCTCTGACAGGCTGAAAGCTGCATCCAGCACTCACTGCCATCGCCACCAGGCAGCCAAACACTGCCCCCCTGCCATGACATTGGAAAGTTGCTGCAATTGACATCTTTAACCTCAAAATATCAGGGTAGAACAGGAAGCCCAGGCCACCAAAATGAGAAGTTTTTCAGTATTTCCTAGTGCTTGTGCTGCATGCTGCAGAAAAGGACTGAGTGTTGGAACCACTAATGTCAAACCACAGTTGAGCACACCTAAGAATATCCAAAGAGGATATGTTGGGGGGAGAAATGAGGCTGAGGAAGAGACCATTCATTTGGAGGCAGCCCTGTTCGTTGATCTGCCCTGCGTCTTCCAGCAGGAAGGAGCATTTCAGTCAACTTAATCCAGAGTGAACAGAGCTGGGAGTCTCCAGGGAAAGTGCTGCTCACACAGAGGGTAAATATTGTTTTAGCTTTTTTTCTACAGTATTTGAGTGGTGCTATCCATGACAGCTCTACTGAGGGGTTTATATATGTATTTTTAACATAATATCCTTTACTACACTTTAATCTAGATCTTGCAAAACAAACAGACAAACAAAACCAAATCCTGAGGGTAATCTTTCCATAAAGAGTATGTCTGGTGTTGGTGGGGCCCTTTTTGCTCTCTAATTGATCCACTAATTATTTTCAAAGCACGAATTTCAGGTGTTGCTCCTTCTGCCTCTGGCTCATCTGAGAATGCACAGGTTGTCCCTTGCCCATGGACTGGAGGTCAGACTATTCTGATACAATTCCTGTTCTTGGAACAACATGTGCACTGACAATTAAGGCTCTTGTTCCTTTTCAGATTTTCAGGGATGCATCACAATGTTGCCCTTTGTTTTGACTTCAAGAACCAGTAAAATACAGAACTACAATCCTGTCTTATGGATCAATGTGTATGGTGCTGTGAAAAAGATCCCAGCCCGCGGCAGTCCAGGAGAGCGCTGAGGGTCTCACTTAGGATCAGTCGCAGGATCACAAAAGAGTGGGCTTTAGTCGTGGTAATTTTCCATCCTGGCCACAACTTTCATTTCAGGTTTGATGACAGAAATGTTGTGCCCCTGGGGTTGTTATTCAGGCCAGTTTCCCAGGCTGTTTGTTGGGAAACAGGAGCTCATTCCCATCACCAGTTCCTGGGAGCAGAGCCCCGATGAGCTCAAGGAGTTCAGCCCACGAGCTCTTGGTGGGGCCTAGTGAGCATTTCTGACTCAAAGTCCTACCTAAGGATGGTGGGAGATGCATCTTCACAAGCTGCCCAGCAGCCTCAGAGCCCAGAAACACCGGCTAGTTTGAAAGACGGGATTAAATGGAATTGATCACTTAAATCAAGTGCCAAAGCTGAATCTGTTTACTTTTTCCTGCAGTACCCCTGCCTGGCCAGAGAAAAGTCATTTTGTGCTGCCAGTGGTGTGGCTCTGCTTGCCACCTCGCACTTTGCCTGCTCGGGTTTATCAAACTATTAACTTCCCACTGTAAGCCCCGCTTTGTGTTGAGTCCTGCAGTTAAGGTTGTGGGGTTTGGTTTTTCATTACTCCTGCGCTTTTTGAAGGGTGATGAGCAGACAGGGAAAGGTCAGACCGTGCCTGGTTGAACCACGCACTGGTTGTTTCTTTGGTCTGCTGGTGACTCTTCAAAAACGTTTAGAAGCAGCAGGGAAGTGCAGGTGCATGAAAGAAGCCCCTCAATGTCTTAATTCAGCTGTGACCTGACCCCAACACCCTCCGTGTATCATAATCAACAGGGCTGACAAACAAGAGACTGGAGAAAAATCCTGGCTTGGGGTTTTTCTATTCCGTAAAAAGAGTCTGCTTAAAAAAGGGGGAGCAAAAAGTGGATTTCACTCCAAACTAATGAGAATTTACTCTACACATGAAGTGAGAAAGTTATAGTAGACTGGCTGAAATAAATGTTGGATATAAGTAGCACTGAAGGAGCAGAAAATGGAATAGCTATTAAAGTGGAATTTAGTATAGAAGGTTTGGTTGCAGTTCCAGTAATGATCACTGGTCATTGATCATTGAGGTAGTTAAAAAAATATCAACAGAATCTTTAAATACACACATGGAGGATCATTTCTTCCCCCTGTTTTGGAGAAAATCAGTGACTAAAGACCAGAATAGTGTCTCAGTTTAATAAATGCATTTATATTTTTTTTTTCTGTTGCGCACACAGTGATGTATCAGTACTAACATATTCTCTGGTTTTCTCTCCTGCTGCTGTATGTATAATTAAATGAATGGTGGGGTTATGTATTCAGTGGCAAGAGCAAGATTTTGTCAAGTCGATTTAAATTCACTGGAGAGGGAGAGAACCACAGAGATATAAAATTATATTTATTGGAATGATGCATTGGGCTATGGTGGACTTAGACAGTGCTTACAACCAGTAAAGGCAAGCAGGCTCTGGGAATATCTTTTGAAATTGAAGAGCACATTCTGGCAGCCTTTGCTGTGGAATTTCTCCCTAAATTATTGGTAATTTTCTGCACTCTCAGAGAGCTGTATAATCATACACAGCCAAATCAGTGTACTGGGAAGCCTAAGAGAAAATGGATTCAACAAAACCGTGTCTGCATGAACCTGAAACTGTAGCACGAGGTCAGGAACAAAAATGGCAAATTTATGAGGTAATATTTGGCTGATATTGGAAGGAGGGAAATTTATTATTTATACTTAAAAGTGGCTGATAATAAACTGGTTTGTTTAATGTCTCGAAGGTGCCTGTTTTGCCATAGAGATTAAGATATCGATCTCCTGGTCTGCTTATTTATTCCTTTTTGTATTAAAAATAAAGAACAAAGTCCTGAGAGCAAAAGAGGGGTGAATTTGCATCCGGGTTCTGCAGCTCTGTCTCCATTTTGAACAAGTGATTCCTAAATAGTCCCTTATCAGAAAGCTCCTTTGTAACGTTTTCCTGGCTCTGCAAAGGATAAGTTCTCTTTAAGTCTCATTTTTGTCGTTGTCATTATATCTGAGAGAGAGGAACAGATATTTTGGGATGTTCCTGAGGCTTTTGTCGATGCAAGAAGAAGGGCTCATTGTTTCCTTTTTTTTTTTCATAGAGGAAAT
Organism: Dasyornis broadbenti; assembly: GCA_013397935.1. NCBI lineage: Eukaryota > Metazoa > Chordata > Aves > Passeriformes > Dasyornithidae > Dasyornis > Dasyornis broadbenti. The sequence continues at coordinate 242,765 of VZRN01004004.1, read as the reverse complement.
AATTATAGCTCATTAAAAATCAACCAAGGAACTTAAGATGTAAAGACATTTTCTGAATGTCTTAATCTCTAATACTTACGTGCATATGGCATTTTATAGAATTCCAGCACAAAGCTTTAAAACTCACAAGAGGTTCTGAAAATGTAATTTTAACAAAGGTAAAAAATGTGAAAAATCACCTTCAGGAAACCCAGAGTGTGTTTACATGATTTTCTATGTTTTTTTTTTTTTTCCCCTTCTTTCAGAGTAGTATCTCATTTCAAAAGGCATTTGCTGCTTCTGAATGTCTGTAAAGTAGAGTAGATTTTTTGTATAGCTGTATTATTTTGCTGCCTTCAAATCTAGAATGTCTTAGATGTATTTTTTTAAGTAAAATTTATTCTTGTTGTGGTTTCGTTTGTTTTGTACCCATTATAATTGAAGCATTTTCCCATTATCCTTGGAGCCTGGAAATTGAAAGTATTTATGATTCACAGTGAGACAAAAATAAAGAAATGCCATGATCTACAGTGATGCCAATTTTATTTTGGGATGCTTAATTTTCAGCAAAAGAACTGCATTTAAAGGGATGTTCAAGGTGGCCTAAGGTTGAGAATGCCTGCTTTAAGCATGGTTGGTATTTCATGAGAGGCTTCTGCACTTGGTAAATTGCATCATCGACGCATTTTTTAGTGAATAAAAACAGATTAAAGCAGCATATTGGGAAGTAGCTGTTAATCTGCTGTGCTCTCGTACTCTTGTATGCAATGAGTCATGAAAATAATCACAAACTATTTCACTTCATTAAAATATTAGACGCTAATTTATTCTAGCGCTATTTGACAGCAGATTCAGAAAAGTCCTTCAGAAATCAATGTTTTCCATTTTCATCCTGACTTGTCAAGGTGTCATTAACCTGAGAGCAATGATAGCCATGTTGAAGATGAGTTTGATTGCTTTTAGCTAGATGAAAAAATGTAGCGACTCATAAATCATGCAGTCATTTGAATTTTGATATCTGCTGTGTTTTCCTCTGTGGCTCTTAGGTAAACATAAATCCTTGCTTTTTAAAAATATTTTTAAACCTTTATGTTACGTAAAGTTTCCAAGACACAAGTAGGTGTATTTAGATGAGTGAGGTTAAAGGAAGGCGCAGTTATCACCCAGTGAATTGCGGGCCTGCTGTGAGAATATTTCCTGCAGGTGCAGAAAGTGAACTGGCATCCCAGGATCTGTGAACACAAAGCTGACACAAGCCATTGTGGGAAAGATTTCACTCCAGTGCACTCAATTTGTGTGGCTGTGATCTGTCAGCTCATGTCTAATCTGTGGTCTTTGATGCATTTTCCCATTTTCTTTGTCTCCCCTCAAGCAATTTGTGGTTCAGGTTTCTGAATTCCTGTACCAGGCTGATGCACCTTTTCTTCAGAGTATTCCAGAAGGTATCTTGGATTTCATGACACGTTTTATCTTTGGCTCCTCATGGAAGTCTCACCCTGTCTAATCCTGAAGTAGATCACTACAGAGGAGGAGGTGTAATCACATTTTGTCCCAAACATTCTGTTGGGCCAGGAAAGTTGGGATGGAATGGAGGGTCCACCCCTTCCATCCAATTCTCTTCCTGGAAGACTAAAGATGGCTCAAAGGGGGTTCAAGGGGGCTCAATTTTGCCAAGATAATATCTAAAACAGGAGTATTCAAATGTAAACCTTCTATACCACCTTTCCAAGGACGAACAAGTAAAGATAGAGGAGATCCATTCCCCTGTCATCCTCTAAAATCACTGAGGATTTATGATGTTTTATAAAGCCCGTATGGAGATGGATTAAGATTTGCTCTTGTCTCAAGTAAAAGGCTCCTTTAGAACAACTGAAATACTGATTTTTAGGGGTTTTTTTGTTTGTTTTTTTTTTTGGGGGGGGGTCATCTTTTCTCAATAGCATCTATTTAGTGAGTGGAAGTAGGAGTCTGAGTGTTAAGTGCTCCTAAAAGTTTTGCCCTAATCAGTTTGAAGCATCATCAGTCCAGCTTGAATCTGGAGGATTATTACTGGTATTAAATCCACATGAAAATATTTGCGATAGCTGTTCCTTTTTTGCGCAGTTACCAAAGAAGGAGTCTATGTTTGTTTGCTCAATAAAGGTCCGGTTTCAACCAAATTCTGGAAAGAACTTTATGGCACAAAATTGTAGATGCTTGGCCAGGACTGTGGTGAATGGTTCTGGCTTCAAGGGGAGTTATACAGTGAGAAGAACAGCAAAATCACCCCACCCAAAATCACATAAAATGAGAATATTAAGAACGGTCAATCTTCAAGGCTAGAACTGCAGCTTTCATGTGGGGCAGGAACACCTGGTGAAATTTCTAGCTTGGACAGACAAAAGAGGACATTGGATGAGGGGTCCAGTCATTAATAACTTTTACTGCCCAGGAAAACAAGGGCAAGTGAGAGTGTTTGAAGGGATTGCTTCTTTGTTTGGGAAAGACAGTGGTAGGGGAGGACATCAAGCTTCTCATATCGTTTCTGATTGGAAAATTACAAAAAGGGGCAAGGACAAATAAGGAGAGTTTAGGCAGCCAAAATCACTTCAGCTCTAAAGAAGCAAGAAGCAGTTCAATGAGTGTTAATGCGTTTCACTGAATTACACGTATTTATAAATAATACACTGCGTTCGCAAGTGTATTTCTTAGCCTCAGAGTGTCTGACAGCGAGGCTGCTGATGTTGTTTGGTGGAAATGTCTCCAAATTGTCACACAAGGAGCAATAGTTTTGATTAATGAGCAGCTCAGGGGGCCGGGGCTCATTACTGAGCAGCTTCTCCAATCCAGAGCCTTGGAGACTGGGCTGGCTGAGGAACCAGGCCATTGGCTCTGTTCTGAAGGGCGGCAGTGTACCGCCATAGTGGAACACATTCCAGCTGGTGGAACAGGCCAGGCTCTCTGAAGCTGTGCGAATCCGAATTAGTGTGAGAATTTCTCTTCCACCTCTTCCCCTTCTTCTGTAGCCTTATGTGGGGTCATTTCCCAAATTAGATCATGTGCTTAAAAATTAATAATTGGGTATTTTCTCTTGATGTCTTTGTTTCCTGGCGTATTTATTCAGGATGCAGAATTGCTTGTGAGTGACTTGGGTTTTATAAAACCTCCTGAGCTCTCCTCTCTCTTTATTCAAGCATCCAAGTGTAAGAAATGATGGGTGGCTGAAGGAATTACCTTAGCCAGGTCTAGGTGCTGCATTTGGGCTTGAATTCAGGAATCTGAACTCATCTCAACTTTTTGTGCCTTTCTTTGGATTAACTAACATGTCCTTGCATATTGTTGGCTCGTTAATAATATAAAAAGGGATGGGGAATTCTTCAGTGATGCAAATCCAAATGGGAAAAAATGAAGAGTGAAATCATAGCACATTTTGCACTTTATAGAAATATATTTACTTACACTGGAGCAATAATGTACAGTTTCTGTAAAACTTCCATTAAAATAAATTGGATCTTGGAAAGACATCATCGAGCAGCAATTTTCCAGGCCATTCTTTAGGCTGTTACATCTGAATGTCATGGCAAAGAAAAACATGAAACTGGTTCACTCACCTTCAGTGAGAAAATAAATCAAAATTTTTAGGGAGTAAATTTGAAAACTGCTTTTGAATTGCAGAAAAATCAATTCAGCTCAGGGGCTTCATGACCTTGTTTCAAACTAAGCCACTGATGCCCCCAAAGAACTCTAAGAAATCAGTAATATTAATTATCAGGGCTGATTAAGCATTTTCTTTTGATTTTTATGTTAAACTTGAGGCCATTTTTATTGAAGGATGTCTAGAAGAAGGGGGAATGTTACTACTCTTTGTTGTAGAGTAGTACGATGGCACAAAGTCATTTCACCATTAAAATAAAACAGCTTTTCAAGCTTAACGACAAATTCCAAATGTATGACAAGGGACAGGGATAGATGGACATAGTAAATGGAGAGGATAAATGTAGTAAATCCCAATTTAGTAATTATAACAAAACTGAATCTCGAATTTCAGCGTATTGTGACTTACAGGGTGAGGGAAAGCAGATAAAACAGAGAGTTGTGCAAATCTGAAATTTCAAAGCATTGTTATAAATTGAAGAACGACATCACCTGAACGTCCACTTTTAAAAGCGACACTTGTATTTTGAGAGCACTCAAATCTGTGAAGGGTAAATACTTTCTTGACCCGGTTCGGAAGTGTGGGATGGTCTTTGAATGTTTCAAGGCAAATCTAAAAGTTAAATGAAAAGTTCAATGTGGAATTATAATAAAAATTCACAGGTCTCCTAAGTAACAAAATCTGTGCGAAGACTTTACCAGCATCTCCCTGCAACATTTTCTGGGAGACAACAGAGTGGGGTCGGTTGGCACAGCCTGCGATTGCCATTATTTTATACCAGGGGTTTAATTTTGGGTGTGAGGTTGTGACTGTCCCTGTTTGCTACAGTTTAACTTTCTTACAGAATCATTTCAAGACTGGATTTACTTTTTTGGAGCACTTTTGATGTTCACTTTTGATGCTAGCTGCATTTTTTGTCACTTGTACAAATACCAAAGCCTGGGACTCCAGCCTCTGGGTTGATGCTCATTTGCACTGTGTAATTAACTGCAAAATGAGAACTGAACTTGAGAGAGCAGTAAAAAATTTAAAAAATAAAGCACATGCCATGACCTAGAAAACAGATGTAGCTGTGATTTACCTTAAATTTTAATTATGTTAAAAAAAAATCCCAGAGTTTTCCAGATGCAGATAATTTTTTTCTTGGAGAGTGGAGTAAATTGAAATAAATAGATATGTGAGTAAAAGCAATTCCCAAAGGATCAACACTGAAAACAAAGAAAAATTTGTCCCAGGAGCAAGCAAAGTGACCTGGAATGCTTTTATATTGATCTTGATTAAGTTTTTAAACTTGTGGGCATTGTTCCAGCAGTGAAGATCATTTTCAAAATGACCCAAAGCTCTTGGCAAAGCAGCAGCAGATTGGACCATCACTCATTTTCAACAGCAGACAGACAGTGAGCTGAATTTGGGTTCCCTTAAGCCAGATGATTTTTTCCTTTGCATTTTATTGCAAGCTTTAATATTTTAACTTTCAGTTTGCTCCTATTATCTGGAAAATGGTTTTAGTTAGTGCTTTATTAGATTGAGATCAAATGGCTTTTCGGTGCCCTCCAAAGAAAACGTCCACTGTGGTGAAGGCATCTCCTGAACTCCATGAAATGAGGAGATTAAAGCTGGCATCACAAATGCAGCTCACAAGACTGATGAGGGAGCATCTTCTTCTCCGCTTGATTCTCCTCTCCACTTTAACAAAGCTATTCCCAGTGAGGAAGGAAGGAAGGCCACACAATCTTACAACAAATAGTTTAACATTTTAAAGTGTTAACGGGTCAGATTCATTCCAGCTTGCTTCTGTTAGAAGAACAAGGCCTGTTAATGTTAATTTTTAATACTAATCATTACTATTAGTAATTTTCTTTACCCATTTAAGATCCAATGCTGTCATAATATGGCAATATAGTGCTTGGGTACAGTTCTGTATAAAAATATTTAATTCTTTTCTTTAGTGCATAAATCTAATAAAATCAAATCGTTGTACTTCTGCTAAGAAAGCAGGTTCAGGGTGTTTGCTAACTCAAGGCATGAATCTAGGTAGTAACAGGATAATTACTTGCTAATTGGTATGTGATTACATTTACATTGGCCTGTCACAACTATAAAAGAGGCTCTAATTGCGTCTCTAAATCGTGGTGATACTCCATCCTGGTACCTCCTGCTTAACTGGATGGAACATAAAGCTATTTAATTACTTTCGACATGATCTTCGGATTCTGGACATTGAAGATTTTTTGGCATGGCAGGTTCTGAGGAAACTATTCCATTCAAAACTAAGTTTGAAGAAATACCTTATGGTGTAATGAGAGTCTGGAATTAAGCTCCTAATTGCAGGATATTTCTGAACTCTTCATTGTATACCATCAGACTATTAAGGGTAATATCTTTTACACAATGATAGCAATTTAGGGAACATTTGTCATTGAACATTTCGACTTACCCTGTTTGAAGCTACACCACCAGTCAATTTTAGAATCTAAAAATGGTGCTTTGCAGCCCCAGGGGAAGCACTTGAGTTCCCCTAATGGCAGACAGGGGCACCGTGGGGAGGCTGCAAGGTGGGCACGGCTCCACCTGTGCCCTGCTCCCAAAGAGGCCACTTGGAAAGACAAATCATCCTCTGAGGAGGCTCTCTCCTCCCCAAAATCTAACCTTCATCGCTGCTTTCATCTGTGGACTCAAGACTAATGGACTTTTGAATTCCAAATGCTGTCAGGCAATACCTGTTATGCAAAAAAAATTGACATGGTGATGTGCAGAGATTTTAAAGCTGGAGCTTAGACACTGCAAAAACCCCTGAAGGCCCATGTGTGGAAATGGTGGTTTTGTTTCCAGCATTGAACTGTGGGAGACATCCAAATGGCAATAGTAAAAAAAAAAATAAAAATAATCGTGTAGTCCTATTAAAAAACAAAATTATAACACTGGGTCAGAGAAAGACTCATGACTTTTTGTATTCTTATGATACATAAAAATGTAGAAACAATTAACTTGTCTTTCATGTTACTAAATCCATTATACGCTGCCGGGATAGGGCTGGGTGTCAGAGGTCACAGAAGGAAAGCTGAAGTTGATGGGGGAGAAGGGACTAGCATCTTCTAGATCCAAGAAATTTTAGAGCATGGAATCAGCGCTGCTGTTTTAATAATCTTTTAGACCCCATCACTGAAGACAAATACAGAAAGAACAAAAATACCTCATTGTTTTTAATTTCTTTCAAACAACTCATTTCCAGCCCGGTAGCTGCTTCATGCACATTCTTTTTGGGAAAAGGCCTGCTTGGAGCAATAGAGATTATATTTGGCTAATCTCAGTAACTGAGGAAGAATAAAAAGATTATTGCCATGTGTCTTCTTTTTACTTCATTCATTGGTTCATAAATCATATTTGCAAAATAAATATCTGGTATGATAAGAGTTGGTGTTTATACAAACTTTACAAATTCTTAGACATTTCTAGATTGCTCAGAAAACAATTTGTTTAAAATTCATTTTGTTAAACAGAGAAGGAACCATAGTGTGTTCCAGTTGAAAATATATATTTTGAACAGGATTTTTATCACTTTGTGTCAGCTCTTATTTTGGCAGGACATGTTATGAGGTTTTTATAGCCAAGGCTATTGCATTGATTAAAATCAGCAGTGCTTATAGGATATATATATATATCATATATATCAGTTCTTTTTCTTTACGATAACGAGACAGTTGTTTTTCCCATCCCAATCTATTGAAATCATACATAAAAATCTCCTTTCATTGGAAGGAAGGCAGAATGGTTTGATGGGTACTGCTGCAAGATCTTGCACTGATAACCCTGTGCTCAGTGGTTTCCAGAAGAGGCACAAATTCACTGGGATTTGTGCTGTTGCCAGTGTTATCCACAAGGGTGGAGTTTCTGGAAACTTTCCCTGTGTGCTGTGTGCACTGCAGCTTCCCGATGATCCAGTGTGTACAGGATAAAGGCAGAGCTAAAAGGCTACAGACCAACACTAAAGAATTTGATGTAAAGCAGACTCTGAGGTTTCCCAAAGTCTGGACTCCATCACGAGTGGATCGAGTTCCGCTGAGGGATCACTTGGGATTGCAAACAGGTTATGGCACTGATAAACTGCCTTGCTGTCCTCCAGGACACATTCCAGTAAGAAATCCTGGAATGATCTTCCCTACCTTCCTACTGGACTTCTCCTGCCGATTAACTTTGTCCTCATTTGTCTCTCCACTGCATCTCCCCGTTCACTCGAGGCTCTTCAGCCACTTTATCCTTCCGTACCTGTAAACACGTGAAGAAAATGTTTCACTCTTCCGCCACAGCCAGAGCAATTTTTTCATATTGCAGAGCACTTGCAACTTTTTAGGACTGTCTGAGGCAAGGTAGGAGAAAACTGTCTTTATTTTTCACACTTTTTCCTCACGCCTTGAATCCACTTTTCATTTGGATTAGAAAACATTTAATTTTGACCCATGGATCACAATCTTGGAGCTAAACATCAAAGAATGGCTTAAAATAGGTGTAGTGAAAAGCGTATGAAACCTTAAGCATCATGACGAAGTCTAACTTTTCTACAGAAATGTTGGGATTGCTGAATCTGATGCTTAATTCAAACTTCAGTATATCGAGGAAACTTTTTGAACAATTTGAACTTTTTTTTTTTTTTTTAAATAATAGCTTTAGAAGTTTTCAGCCTTCTCTCATGTTTAAATCTGCTGCTGAAACACATATTTCACTCTCATCTGTTCTGACTCACCTCTTTCCAATCCCTAATGGCTTCCCCCTGCCTGCCCTGGAGTTACAGACCATTTCTGAAACGCTCTATGACAGCACTTTCTTGCAGTGTTTTCAAAAAAGAAAAATTGGCTGTTTATCTCTCAAAGTCCTGAAAAAGAAATTTTGCTCTTAGCATTTTCATGAGGTAGAGAGCCAAGGTTGGTTTCTCGTTCCATAATATCTGATGGGAAACAGAGAAAAGTAACAGAGAGAACTCCTGATTGAATCAAGGGCCCTGTCTTGCAATGCACTCATCTTTGCTTAGGGGACTAAATATTGTGAGTTCCCACAGAAGGCAGCATAGGCCAAGCACACTCAGCTCTATCCTCAAAATCCAAAATTTTATGGTGTTTAGTGTGGACCACCATATAAATATTAAAAAAACCAAACTAATCACCACATGGAAATCAAGCCAACAGGAGGTGGCAGGTGGTCCAGCTTGGTGACTTGCACTAATAATTATTAATTTCCCTGATTTCTTCCAAGCACAATAACCAGTAGTAGACTTTGTGTATTTTCACTGCCGTTCGAAAAGTCTTTGGTAAAAGCTTTTCTCTGTGAAGAGAAAGGATTGAATTAGTGCAACCAAGTCACCTTTGATCTTCTCAGTGTAAGTTCAACTCAGAGACCTGTGGGAGTCATTGCTATTAAGACATTTTCTTGAATATATACATTTTTAATGTCTTTGGCATATGATTTTTTAAAATATAGATATTAGAAATGGCAGCATTAGAACAGTGACTTTAACAGTGTTACACAAACCTTCCTACCTGCCCTTCCCAAATGGTTTAGTTTAAAAAGCCAGGGATATTGTTTTTTTATTATTGAACCACAATAGTATTAATTTGAGCAGTATCTACTAAACTGCTCACAGTTCTTTCCGGCTTTATCTTTGAGATGCCATTTGTTGTGAAAGTCTAAAGGGATGTCGTATTTCTTAAACGTCCTCTTGGGAGGAAAGCTCAGAGATAGCACCTCTGAAGGTACCCTTCCAAACATGCAAAGAGTCTATTTCCCTGTTGTTTCGTCTCAGGGTTCTTCCTGCACCCATTCTTTGCCACTCAGCCTTTTAGGATTCCTACATTATCCTTTTGCTGCCCACCTTTTGTCGTCGCAGAGAATTTTTGCACTTGGCTGGTGCTAAAAGTCACTCTACAAGTTACCCATTTCACTCTTCTCTTGAAATTCGCCATCACAATATTACCACAGTCTTTCTGAGGGGGAAGAAGACATTTCAGAATGAAACTTCCACTCATTTATACTCTTTCAGGTGTGTCATTACTTGCATCCTTCTTCTTGTTTTCTCCCAATTAATTTCTTTTCATTAGCAAGTCCTTGACTGAGCCATTCAGAGCAGGAGAGATGAAAGAGCCTGTAAATAACGAGCGGTACGTACTTACAGAGTGGGTACAGGTGGGCTGCTCTTGGCAGATTTCTGTGCTCAATGATGCTCAGGACAACTCAACAGCACAGAAAACTGTCAGCTCCCGTCCTTCAGTGCAGTTGTGGGCTCTAACACTGGCAGAGCACAACGTGCAGTATTTTTTTTTTCACTAATTTCTCCTCCCTTCAGCCATAGGGCAGCTCTGTCTAGTGCCTGTATCACTCAGGTCCTTCTGAAAGAAGTTCTGAATCCGAGCAGAAAGAGGCAAGCTGTGTTTTAGTGAGTGAGAGGTGAAGTGCTGAAAACAAGCTGGGTTCGGGAGAAAAAAGGGGAATGTGAAGAGGATGAGAAAAACGCTCCTTTAGTGCCTCTTAATCAGTGATCCCCACACGCTTTGCACAGGCTCTGGGAGCTCTGCAGGGAAGGGAAATGCTGCACTCTGGAAAGCTGAGTCACAAAGAGGATGGGGAGTAGGGGCTGTGTGCGTGCCACAGACACAACCAGTGGTTGCAATAGCACACTCTGGCTTTGTGGGTTTAATCTGTAGTTCCTGATTCTCTTTTGACGTGAAGACCCACTGAGAAAACAGAGATGAGAGAGGGAAGCTCTGAAAAGGGCATGGAATTAAAGCTAAAAGCTCCTCTCACACGGCTCTGGCAGGAGCAGAGGGCTCTTGCTGCCTCGCACGAAGAGCTGAGAAAGTGCATCTCAGGTAATCATTGCTTTGACTCAGATCCAGGGCATAAAGCTGCCTCTGGGCTAAGCCCCGTCAGAGCGTGGCACTTCTGGGGCTGATCCATCACCAAACAAACAAGCAGGGACCCCATCAGCATCCCAGCCCTGTCTGGAGGGTGCTAAACAGAGAAGTCCTTTGCTCTCTGTCGGTTCCTGTATCACCTGAAGTTTCTAAAGGAGAGAACAGAGTTTCTGCAGTAAAAAAACCACAGTAATTTCCTTCAGGAGCATTGGTTTATGTAGATCTGAAGTGTTTTGCCTTTGCAAAATTCCATAAGTACTGGGACAGGAGCCGTGTGTAACGATGAAGAGACTGGTACCTGGAGCAGTTCTGCTTCCAGGTTATACAAATATCTTTTTTTAAGTGCCCTAGTAAGAACAGAAATTCACTACTTATAAAATCACATGATATTTTGAAGAAAATCTTGAAGTGTTTTCTCAAAGAATGATACAGCTGTGCCCAGGCTAAGCATAAAATAAAACCTTCTCTAATATGTAGTGAAAGACCTGGCTAATGTACCTCCCTACAGACATGGCCCTAAATGTGACACAACTGCATATTACATCAGAAACAAATACTTAAAAATAAGATAAAAATATGAGAAGTATTTTTTGATTATCCACCTACACCTTCAGCAAGAGATTCTCAATCTTTGATTTGCTGTTGGATTGCTGACGCAGTGATTCCTTGCTCTCAGATGTATTACTGGTTCTTGGTCTGCAACGTGCAGTTTAAGCATCTATTAAATATTTGATGTGCATCCCAAATAGCCATAGGTAGTGCTTAGGCATTCATTTTCCAAAATGTACCTCTACGACACAGTACAGTAAATTCAGAGTGGAACAGTGACCATAAAAGCTGCATTCTACTCTGAGTGTGCAGTTGGGTATTTTATGGCTAAAGCTGTTACTTCTTTAAGACTCAATGTTTATCATTGCATAAGGGAGAAAATAACCTCCAGAACCAAAAAAAGAACAACAACAACAAAAAAAAAAAACCCTAAAAAACAAAACCAAAAACACTGAAACAAACAAGCAAAAACCAACCAAAAAAACAGCCCACAACCAAAAACCACCAAACCCCCCTAAATCAGACAAAAAGCCCAACCCAAAACCCAAACATATGAATTAATTAATCCAAACCTCTCATTTTAAAACTCTAACTACATTTAAAGTGTTTTATATAGGAGAGCAACTGTGAGTATAAAAATTATTGGTGCTATATCTGAAAAATCTTTAAAAGTACAATCAAATTTACAATAAATAAATAAATAATTTTGAGTTAGTTTATTTCCAGGTATTTTTGTTTTAGTATTGAAATGTTCCTGCTGTAGTCTCAAACGAGTGCTGGTACAGGGGAATACACCCTTATAAAGCAGTTTTTGAAGTTTTGTTTACACTCTGTTAGAGAAATATGGATTTTAGCAAGTAATCTGGACTCAGGTTTTTATAATCTAGAGCAAATTCCTTCCCTCCAACTCCTCAGATGGGAGTCCAGATGCCAAACTTCTGCCATAAACCTTTTTTATACCCTTGTAAAAGCTTTGTAGACCCAGAGAGCTTTTCCTGCTGTCACTGTATTTTCCTTAGGGGAGAGAGGGGAAAACTTTTCAGTTCTTATTTTGTCAATCTCAAACAGACAATGAAGGCAAATACAAAGATGAAGTGATTGAGTATAAACAATAATAGATACAGGAGTGTTCGAGCTTTCTGTGGCTTTGTATCATTCCTGTACTATCCATGTGCTAAAAATGGTTTATTTCATGATCAACTTGCATTAAAACTTCCCAGTTTTATTACGCTGTAGTGGTCACAGATGTGTCAACACAGGGAAGTAAGCTGATACTGGTAAATCCAGCTGTTCTGCATTGTAAATTGTATAATAAAATCAACTCAAAATCCTTTCTTGTAGCAGATACCACAGATCATATCCCTGTTTTAAATAATCATAACCACTTCCATTTTTTACTAAAAAAGTAGGAGTAGATTTGAAGTTTATTTACTGAAGATGACCTAATGCTAATCTGCTTTACTCTACTTTTATGACGACTTGGGGCACTTTGGGGTGTCTTCCTCTTGCAGGTAAACAAATTTCTCACCTGATCTTCGTGAGGGAGCCGCTGGTGCTGCCTGGATCCATCTGGAGCGGTTTGGATGGAGCTGCGCTGCTGCCAGCAGGGCCAGGCTGTTACAGTGATTTATAAATGCATTATCTGGCACAGCAGCCCTGCCTTTTACATCAGCAAAGCACAGGAGCCGATGGAGGCTCATTTAGCCAGCTTTTTACGAGATATTTTGGCTTCCCAGGGACTTCCGTGAAGGTTGAGTGCTAACTGTGTTTATTCACCTTTTAACATTACTGTCCTAGGAGGCATCTTTATCTGTATCATTCACTAATTTCAGTTCTGCCAGTTAAAAATGCCAAAGGAATGGTCAAATCAGCTGAGAGAGACGCTGGTATTTTGTAGACAGCTCTTTCGCAACCCTTCTGTAAGTTTTCCTAGCTCCTTCCATGTAAATACCCCAGCTTTTCAGGCTTTCATGACAACACCCTTAGTGCTTTGGACTTACTGTGCCCATTAGTATAATAACCTAAATCACAGTGACCCAGATTGTCCTCCTGTACAAACTTTAATAGCTGTGAGAGGTGAAAATTAAAACTTTGAAATACTTCACTTCTAGAAAATACACCTGTCAGCTGCTCCCATGCTCCAAATCCTTCCTGCACTTTAATAAAAAATAACTTAGAGTGTCACCGTCAGAAGCATCAATGAATGGCCATGTCTGGGTGCACACCTCACAAAGGAGACGTTCTCATAAGTCGAACATGATGCAGGACTCTGAGAAACAAATCCAAAGTCCCAGTGGCAGGCACAGCAAACCTGGCAGCAGCACATACGAGCTGCGTTATTTAGTTTTCAGCAGGATGTAATTAACACATGAAAGTCACCATTGAAAAGAATCTGTGGGGCTGAGAAGCAGATTTTTATAGATCGGTATTTCGTGATTTGTTCTCTGAAGCATCTGGTCCTCAGCATTGTGTGAGGCAGGGTTTTAGTGATGCCTCAGTCTGCCTTACAATAGCCTGAGCATAATTAATAATTCACCATGGAGTTCCTGAACAGAGCTCACGCCCCGCTCTGCTGCAAACCCTGCGTTACTGGCAGGGCTGCAGCAGGGCTGCCACCAGGGACGAGGTGCTGAGGCAGATTTGCAGGTGTCCCATGGTCACTCACAACCAGCAATCAGTCTGGCACCTCTGAGCTGCCTGCTGAGGTCAGAGGTGGTGTGAGGTCTCTGCCTACCCAGCACCAGGTGAGCGATGGATGAACTGGGATCAGCTTTTCCCTGGTTTGTGCCGGGGAACTGAGATCCTGTAACCAAAACTAGGATTTTACTGCGAGTTTTTCTTTAATTAAAGGAACTGTTCCATTAATCCTACAAGGGAATTTGGCCTCATGGGGGCAATCCCTGTTTACAAGGGCTGGGACATTTTCCACTGAAGGGTTGGTCAAGCATTGGAATGAGGTCCCTGGGGAAGTGGTGGAGTCACCACTCCAGGAAGAGTTTAAAAAATGAGCAGATGTGGCACTTTATAATATGGTTTAGTGGCCATGGGGGTATTGATCAAAGGCTGGACTTGATGAGCTTGGAGGTCTTTTCCAACCTGAATAATTCTGCGATACTGTGGCTCTTGTGTTCACCGGTGTTTCTAGAAATGGCAGCTGGGTGTTTGGAATCTTCCTTAAAATTAAAAGATTCTTCATAAAGAGGGTGAATGCCAGCAAGGTGAACAACATTTCATCCAAACAGCCTTGCTGCTGGAACCCAGTGAGAGGTTACTGGGAAAGAGAGAGGTTGTCAATGCCACTTATTTCACTGATCAGTACTGACACCTCCTATTTATCCAAAGCAGGCATTTTTCCTGACAGTGTCTAACAAGGCATTGCACGTTAGCGAAGCAGAGATTGTTTGATGTTGTCATACTGGGCTGGTGCAGCTGGGTTTATTTAGTCACCGGAGCTGCCCAGAAAAGACAAGGACTGCTCCGTGCAGCACAAGAAAGTTGGATACAAATGCCAATTGTGCATGGGTGTTTATTTTAGAATATCATACCACATTTTGCACCAAATTCTACACTAAGATCTACTTTAAAACCAAGCCGCACTTCAATTCTCTGTAGACACCTGCAGGTGAGTGATGAGGGGCAGGGGCTGTATTTGCGTTCTATGTGTTCAATCCGTGCCACAGTGGGGCCCTCAGCTCCCAGCCTGATCATCTAGGTGCTGTCGCAATATAGAACTAATAATGATGATAATAAAATTAACAGCTCTAGTTAGCTGTGACAAGCTGAGTGGTTTTTTCTTCACCTCCAGCTGGTAGGAAATTGCAGTACATATTTTCCTCCAGACGTAGGCTGGTACTTAGGCTTTCCATTACGTAGAGAAATCTCCCTGCATTTCCTTGCTCACTTTCTCTGTTCATCTGCTTCAGTGACCTTACTGATATGGAACCTTGTAAAGTGGTGAGCTCGCAGTGACAGACACAGGAGGTGAGACACATGGAATGGCTTTAATATGCTCACATTAGCAGCAGTGCTCCTTCCAGACTGTTACATAAACAGGTAGCAAGGTTGAGTTTGCCACTGGCATTGGAGCTGCTTGCATGGCTCTGCTTGTCCCGGCTGCATCACTGCAGGGATGTCAAGCAATTTTTCTATTTCACTTTTTTTTAATTCCGGATCTTGGACTGAAGCAAAGTACAAATTCTCTACATTTCTTTCTCTGATGGAAACGTTTGATCTGACTCCTCAGGACACAGAGTGCTCTGGCTCTGCTGTTCCTGAAGCTGAGAGTCTTTTTTATCCCAGACATGGTAATTTCTGACTGCTACTGCTCCTGTGTGTTCATTTAAAAAGACAGGGATCTCTGCTTGCACAATTAGAATTCAAATCTTCGACATTTCAGGAGCTGCTGTATATAGAAACACGAGGAGTGTGTTTCTAACATTCAGACAAGAGGCCATGAGTTCTATAAAAACAACTCCACAGAGGGGCAATTGAATCCCTGAGAAGTGAAGATGGGTTGTGCCAACTGAGGAGAGCAACAATTCATGAATTAAATAACTAAAGACGTGGGACGAGTATAAATTATCATTTCTGTTAAACAGACCAGATTTTAAAAACTGGCAATTAAGGGACTCAGCTGAGGGACATGGCATGGGAGCCATCAGTGTGTGTATATTTTATTGAACACCTTCCTCCATCCCTTCATATCAGTATCTCAGGTCTCTTGTGACATGATGCTCCAGACCTGGAGGGAAAAAAGAAAACTTTAAGATCTCTTGAAATTACACTGCCTCATTTTCTTGGTTGATTTCCAGCTCATACAGTGTAAGAAATTCTAAACAATCTTCAGATTTTTATGTACCAGTAATTCTTCATAGATTACTTTTGTACTCCCTTCCAGTCACTTATTTTCCAGGCTGGAGAGACTTCACACAACTCATCTTGCATGAAAGCCGTGCTATAGCTCTGATGATTCCTCTTGTCCTTCTTTGGGTCATTTCTAGTTCCACCACATCCTTTTTCTCAGGAGGCGTAAATATAATCTACATTTTTGTAGTGCAGAGTTCCACAGCTCTGAAGGGCAAGGGAATTTATGTTATCCTCCTCTGAGTTTAATTTCATCTTCCATTGCAGGTGTCATTCTATTTTGTACATCCTTTCCTCATGATGCTTTGCAATTCATTTTTTAATATTTTTTATTGTGTCACCATCATCTGAAAAGCCCGTCAGCTCACTCCTCCTTGCCAGGTCATTTCTGAACTTCCATGAAGATTTTCTGGTGATTTTCGTATCTTCAGACATCAGCTTTGGATTTTCTATGTATTAGGACTAAGCTGTTAATAAAAGTAAACCACTAGAATTCTGTGGAAAGGGCCCTTGAGATGGTAATTCTGTATAAAATAGAGCAACTTCTGCAGCCAGAAAATTTATAGAGGAAAGGATTTTGATTAAATTGATTGCAAAGCAATCAATAGAATAGTCTCCCATTTAGTGGAAGTTATAATTTACCACACAGAGAAATGATTTCTTCAGAATTCTCCAAGTTTTCACCTTATACAGAGTAGACATGGTACAAAAAACATCAAGCACAATGTAAAAATGGGAAACCAAGGAACAACAACAACAAAAAAAAAAAAAAAGTGAAGAAAATAAGAAAAGAGTACCAGAGCTACAGTAAATTTTTGTACCCTAAACTCTGTCAAAGATATAGCAACTCTCATGTTGTGATGCCCAAAGCAAGGTGTAGGCAGGAGAAAGCAATGTTAGAGTTTACAGCAATGAGTTTCCCAGACATATCAGGAATTTTTAAGTTGCAAGCTTCAATTCTCAAAAGACTGGAATAAAATTAAGGGAATATCAGGTCAATCACTCAGTACTGCGCAGGATATAATTAAAAACTACCCTACTGCTAACAAAACTATTTTGTTTTCCTTTCTCCATCTTCAGGGAAAAAAAAAAAGAAAGAAAATAACTTTGTTATCTCCCAGTATTTAAGGGTTTTTTCAGCTTTTTAAAATAAGGATAATTGGAATATGGTTGTTTCGAAAACAGTAATAACTTTTTAAATGTTTTGAGTATATGCAAAAAATAGATTTTTGTCTGTTCGATTTATTATCTTCAGGTTAAGTAGTAAGGATAAAGCAATATCTAATAATCTCAGAGCCATTCTAAGTGCAGCCCTCCTCTTTTCAGTGCTGTCTGGGCTGCTCTCCTCAGAGTGGGTTGATTAAAACAACGTGCCAAGGAGGGACGAAGGAGGAGTTTGGCTGCCAGCGATGTGGAGGCAGTAAATTCCAGCAGGGATAACAAGGAGCTGGGGACAATATTCTCCTCAGCAGAGCAGGACAGATGTCTCCAGCCCAATTCACTTGGAATTTTCCCTCAGTCTGGAATAAGTAGTTAATATAAGATTGCTTTGCCTCTGGCCTCTCAGCTTGAACTGAGTGTTCCCAAACCACCTGAGTTGCTTTCAAGTATTTTTTTTTTTTCCAGATCACTCCCATCCTTCCCTGAACTCTGGCCATGTTTGCAGGATCCCCACATTTCCCGGCTCTTAATGCCTTGCAAAGCCAGCGTTGCCCTCCTGCTGTGCCCCCCAGCCTCTCCCTTCCTCCTGCAGACATCCCAGCTCCGAGCCCATCTGTGAGCTCCTGTCAGTTCTGATTTTTTAATAGCACCGTGTGCTTTTTTTTAAATTTTTTTCGCTACTTCACACTTAGCTGAGAGGTGTTAATTTGTAAATAATAATAATGATTAAAAAAAAAAATAAACAGTGAAAGCAAGAGGGAGAAGCCACTGCCAAGTAAAAAGGTGAGGGAATTAGAGAGCGAGCTGAGCTTGTGCATTGATCTGCTGATTGATTCCGTGAGGAGCTCTGGCACCAGAGCCAGGCGTTACTAACTGGGCTCTTTTAATGTTATCCCTTGCACCACCCACCCTTCTTGGGACCAAGTTCATCCATACTGCATTACCTGAGGAGGTGGAAATGAGGAGTTTCCAGTCCTGATGATCTGCTCAGATGAGATCCCTGAGACCCTTCCCGCTTGGAAGCTCAGGTTTGATTGCGAAATCTGTTACTTCAGAAAAAAATCTCAGAGATTTTCGCTTCCTTATTTGACTCTTTGGAGCCTTGTAGAGTTTTGCTGAAATCTCCCCAGCTCAGTTCACACAACTAATCCAAACGCTGGTTGCAAAGCCAGCTAATTGTAGGGATTTTGTAGATTTGGAGTAGCTGTTACTTGGTAAAACTCTTCTTGACTCAGCGCAAAAATTGTCATATTGAATCTGCTAAATAAAACAGGCAACACCACAGTGTATCACCCAAATATTTTATTATTCCATAACAAATGATCTCTCTGTAGGGACTACTCCATTAAAACCCCTGTGGAGGCAGCCTGAGACTGAAGTGTGGGTCCATAAGGAGAGTTTGTCAGTATTTTTCTAACTCTGTTTATATTCTCTAGTAGAACAATGCTACTCCGACGTGCTGCAAAACTTGAACTTTGTTAAATGTAAAAATGCTTCATAAAAGGTAAAACTACTCCATTTTGACCTGAATCTACAATGCATTTATTTGAAATTATGGTGGTTTAAAGAATTTAAGGCCTTTAGGACTAAGCATATTGGTATTACACATGATTAGAAAAGTAATAGAGATACAGGTCTAAGAAAAGGCAGACTAGATAAAAACACCAGTTATAGTCCGAATAACTTGTTTAAAATATGCTTTCAATGGCATCTGATGGTGTTTTATATAAACTAAAGAGTTGAAACTTGTCCTAACAACATAAAAATATGTAGGTATACAACTTCAGGCATATATAATATAATATAATATAATATAATATAATATAATATAATATAATATAATATAATATAATATAATATAATATAA
>VZRN01004004.1:207896-223419 GCA_013397935.1 Dasyornis broadbenti | reverse complement strand
ATATAATATAATGCAGTGCTCTGGTAACTCTAACGATTTTGATGCTTTTGGTTTTTGACTAGGATATAATAACTCCTGAATATGACTTGAATATTGGTGTTAAAATATTTTAAATATTTCTTTGCTCAAGGAATTATCATTCAAAAAACTATTCAGGTTGTTTTCTCAGAAGGTTTATAATTAATTTATACTGCAGTAACATGTAAGATTTGCAAGTGGTTTCCTTCAGATTGAATTATCCTGTGTTTTTTAATTCTATCAAGTCGAGATTCCTATAGGAATAGGGATTTAACAATACTTCTAGGTTTGTACAATGTATACTTTTACAATGTTTTAAAAACATTGCAGAATTAATTTCAAATTAAACTTTCCCTCCACTTTATGGTCAGGGGGAAAAAAAAAAAATCACGTGAAGCTGGTGTTCAGTAGAGGGTTCGAGAACTTCACTTCTGATTTGAGTCAAAAATGAGATCTGAAATCAGGTGTGATTCAAGTGGTTTGGGGCTGCCTTTACAAATCCCTGGTGCTGAGCAGGTTCCCCTCAGAACTCTGGCGAGGCTTTGCACAATTTGTGTGACAGAAATATCAGCATCCCGAGACACAGGAGGGTCTGAGTGCCTGAGGTGGGTCAGCACTGAGCAAACCTGGCCTGAGCACAGCCCGATGGATTATCTGCCTCTCCTGATGCATTATTAAGTGGAATACTTGAAACAGCGGGAGTGTGGATGGGAGAGAGACATGGAATTCCAGGTGAAGCCTTCATATCAAGGTATTCATTATTTACTACACATTTAAAATAATACAACTTACCCATATACGAATAAGCTAAAGAATCACAAAATCACTGAGGCTGGAAAAGCATTCCAAGATCATCAAGTCCAACCCGTGCCCAATCCCCACCTTGTCACCAATCCCAGAGCACTGAGTGCCACATCCAGGCCTTCCTTGGACATTGTCGCCTTTTTCAGCCTAGGAATGAAACTCGAGATCGTTTTAAGCTAGGAGACAAAATAAAAGTGGATCTTTCTTGGAGCTCCAGGGGCAGTTATGGAAGAACGTCCCCAAAAGCCCAGCTCCACAGGGGTGAATGCGGTTTGAGAGGTTTTAGGAAATTGGCATCACTGATAAAAAGCACCAATTTGGAGGACAAGTGGGGATGCAATTCCCCCCAGGTCAAGCCCCTTCTCTGGAGCCCCCCACCCTTGGCATCAGTTGTGCTTCTTGATGAAAATGTGACTTGAACATTTTGTTCTCAGCCTTGGTTCCCAAAGAGAACCAAGACAGGAGAGGGGCCTTGTGCTCTCTGGGGCTTGGAGCTCTGCAATGGGTTTGGTCTTTCCAGCTGGGGAAAAGGGTAGGGAAAAGTACTGGGAAGGCTACAAATACAGAAAAGAGAAAAGGCAAAAATCACTCCAGCATCAGCACCTCCAGGGTTAGGGACGAAGAAAGTTACAGAATAAATTTAGGAAATTGTTCAAGTCACAGGCATAGTAACAGTTCTCCTGACCTCAATTGAACTGCCTAGGTATTTACATTTAATACCAACTGTATTTTTCCTTTGTTTATTTTTACTTTCTCTAATCTTTTGGCTGAAACCTTACAGTGGGCTACAACCTGCATGGGTAAAGCCAGGCTGTTGTTTTATTCCAGTAAATACATCCCTTGTGCTCTTTGGACAGGCTGCTTTTAAAGAGCAGCCTCACCTATGAGAAGGGAAGCAGTGAGCCAGGGCACTTAAGAGCTGAGTTTTGTTTCCATTTGTCCCCCAGATTTCACAAGTCTTTGATGAAAATCACTGCTTCTGTCTGACTCAGCCTCACCAGTAATAAAATTGTGATTATGGTATTTGTATTCTTTGGAGTGCCTGGAGAACTGCTGATTAAATGAACTGTGAAGAGACGCACGTTAGTGTCACCATTCTGCTCCTGTTGAGAAACATTCCGTGATGTTTGCATCCTCGGTTCTATACCCAAACTGAACAGGTTGTTGATTGGTTCTGGTAGTTTGGAATTTTTGTTGTTTACGAGATGTACTCCATGCATCAGAGCATTTACTGCCTCATGGAAAATATCAGGAAAGATTTCCTCCCTGAGAGGCTGGGGAGGCCCTGGCCCAGGGTGCCCAGAGAAGCTGTGGCTGCCCCTGGATCCCTGGCAGTGTCCGAGGCCAGGTTGGACACTGGGGCTTGGAGCAGCCTGGGACAGTGCAAGGTGTCCCTGCCCATGGCCGGGGTGGGATTGGATGAGAATCAAGGTCCCTCCCAACCCAACCCACTCTGGGATTCTTTGCAATCCATCTGGATTGCTGCCTTTGGCTTTTCAAGTGAGAGCAGATTTGGCTGGGATTGCAGTGTCCCGTCTCCTGTAATCCAGGAATTGTGCTGGGCTCTGTCTGCCTCATGCTTGGCATTGCTGGCAGCCTAACCCCCTCCGTGTCTTTTATATCCTGATTTGTTCAATTCTACCGATATCTAAAATAATCACGATATGCACTGCAGGACGAGAAACCTCTCAGCTGTTATATTAAAATTTCATTTGCTGGTTTGTTTTAGTTCTACTATTACAAACACTGAAAGAAACAGTGAAGCCATTGTACATAAACAGACATAAATGCAATGGCAGGTATTTATTTCTCCAATTTATTTGTTTCATCATTTCTTTCAAGTACAGAGCTCTTTAACAAATCAGAGGACAGAGCCTGCAGTATCAGAAAGAAAAAAAAAAAGTGTTTCTAGGCACTAGAGAAAGAATCTGCGGGCCTTTAAACAAGTTTTCAATTTTCAGGTGTAATCTTATCTGGAAATGAAAAAGAGAAAGCAAAAAGCCCTTGCAATAGCTAGATGAGCTGGAAATGGAGGATTTAATGAAATAAAAGTGATAATGCTCGGTCTGTGTTACACGCAATTTTAATAAAAGTACATGTTGTGGAGAGCCCAAGGCTGCAGCACAGCATGAGTTTCAGGGGGTTTATGTAAAGAATCCGTGTAGGTATCTAAGTTATCCAAGCCAGACAAGACAGCAGAACTGATTCCTGCCCCTGCTAAAAGCTCTTCACATGGCACATGGTAGCTGGAAGGGGACATAATTACATTTGTGTGTATTTTAAGGCCTCTCTCTTTTTCTGAGGACACTTGCTATGTATTTATATTTTCACGGAACATAAAGTCCTACCAATATTTCACACAAGTGAAAGGACAGAACAAGAAAAGAAATGCCAGACATTTAAAGAACATTCTCTTTATATAATCAATTTACACTCCAACTGTGTGCCCACATTTTTGCATGCAGCTACAGCTTTGTCTGCTTGACACTAGAAACTTCAGCTGCTGACTTTTCTTTTGGAATTTTACTGCTTCTGGGAAAAAAACCCTGAATGTTGCAAAGCCATCCTCATTAAAGACCATGTTTCATTGGAGAAGAAAAAAAATATTCCAAATCCTTCAACATAATTGTTCAACTTTCTATTTAGGGGTTTATTTCTATTTATAAATATACCCCACCTGCAGAGCTGCCCCAGCCCTGGGCCCAGCACAGGAAGGAGCTGGAGCTGCTGGAGAGAGCCCAGAGGAGGCTCCAGGATGAGCAGAGGGATGGAGCAGCTCTGCTGGGAGGAAAGGCTGCGAGAGCTGCGATTGTTGAGCCTGGAGAGGAGAAGCTTTGGGCTGAGCTCATTGTGGCCTTGCAGGGCCTGAAGGAGCTGCAGGAAAGATGGAGAGAGACAATTGCCAAGGGCTGCAGGGACAGGACACAGGGAATGGCTTCCCAGTGCCAGAGGGCAGGGCTGGATGGGATCTTGGGTAGGAATTGTTCCCTGGGAGGCTGGGGAGGCCCTGGCCCAGGGTGCCCAGAGAAGCTGTGGCTGCCCCTGGATCCCTGGCAGTGTCCAAGGCCAGGTTGGACACTGGGGCTTGGAGCAGCCTGGGACAGTGCAAGGTGTCCCTGCCCATGGCAGGGGGTAGGACAAGATGAGCTTTAAGGTCCCTTCCTGCCCAAACCACTCTGTGATAACTCTGATATAATTCTGGGTAGGCAAAGAACTGTTTCACTGAAGCAGAAAATGCAGGTGAAATAACTATTCCAGAATAGTTCAAGTTGGAAGTGAGTTCTGGAGTTTGCTTGGTCCAAATCCCCAATGCTCAAAGCAGGGGCAGGGTGTTGTTCCTGGCTGAACGCATCCTTAGCATTTGAATGCATCTTTAGGAGCTTTAAAGAGGGTGATTCCACACCTGCTCTGTGAAACTGTTCCCAGCCTTGACCGTCCCCACAGTAAAATAGTTTTTCCTTATTTAGGTGGAATTTCCTCAATTCCTCTTTGTGTCCATGACCCTCTGTCCTGTCACAGGGCATCACCAAGTATGGTTTGGCTCCACCCCACCCTCACCGGATATTTTTACATCTTGATAACATTTTTTGACACCTGAGCCTTCTCTTGCCTGTACTAAGCTCCTCCAGCTGGATGCAATGTAATGTGATTATCTTTAAGGAAAAAATAAAAACGTTAGGACAAAATGTGAAACCATCAGAAAAAAAATTGGCTTAAGTTGTTGATTTTTTTTTATTATTTGTTCTACATTTGTTTAACATTTTCTGTCCTTTGTGCTATATGAAAAAAAAAAAATGTAATTTTTCAATGAGCATTCAGAAAACATTCAGGAAAATTACCCTCTATTCTCTCCATAGGAGACTGTAAATAACAATTTAAATTATCGTACTATGTGTACTCAAATTTTCAATAATATGTAAAAATCATCTTTCAATTTAAACTCTAAATAGCTTAATTTAGAAAAATCAATATTCAGAATTGTTTATAGAAGCATCTATTGGCACACTGATTTCTCCCAATACCTAAGTATTGACCCTATGTATATCTATATCTGTTTCTATTTTAAAGGAAATACCTTTCCTTTAACATGGATTATCTCTAATAATTCTTTTTCAACATAGTTATAAATGTATTTCCTTTAGCTCACTTGCAAGACTTCCTACATTTTCATTGGTTAGAAGGACACAAAACCAGAAAGTCGATGTTATTTATCCCTTAAGCTGTTTTAGTCCACCACCTTGGCTCATTTTGTCTTTCTAGAGAAAAACTGAGCAAGAGAGACCCTTTCTTCTGGGGGTTTATTGCCCACGTTTTCTGATTTCATAATTCCTTGAAGTTTTTCTTCATATATATAACTTTAAACACTGTTATGAAAGAGTTAGAAATGCTCATCGCGACTTATGAACAAAGTTTGCTAAATAGTACTGAAAACAAGGTAGGAAAATAGGAGATTGCATAATTGATTCCTCCTTTTGGTTGAAAAACTGAAAATCTGGCCATTTCTGACGACAGAACCCCTGAACTGGATACAAGAGTGAACCGAAATGCATCTTTCAGTCAGGGTGAAATCCTGGCCCCTGTTTAAATTAATTCAAAGCTTGTTGGAGCAAATTTTTAATGCAGAAGTCTGGTGTTATCAGAGCGATCACTGTAGTCATTTGCACTGACTTTTAGCAGACCCAGCCAAGTGTGTGAAGACATCCCAAGCTCTTTCAGTGCAAAGATTTGTGCCAGAGGAGGTTTTGATTGCATATTAGGGGAAAAAAATCCCTGAGAGAGCAGCCCTGGGCAGTGGTGGAGTCCCCATCTCTGGAGGGATTGAAAATCCACGTGGATGTGGCCCTTGGGGACATGGATTAGTGCTGGGCTTGGCAGTGCTGGGGGCACGGATGGTCCTCATGACCTTAAGGATATTTTCCAACCTAAATGATTCTTTGATTCTATAAAAGTAGGTATGAAATCAGACCAGGAAGGAGAAGCCATGGCATTGCCATTCCTGTCTTTTCAGCAACTGCAGTGATCTGTGCAACCCCAAATACTGCTGGTCTCCTCAAAAAAGAGATTACCTATTGCTTCCTCTCTGAAAGCAAGTTTCAACTTGACGGTTACAATTCCTGAAGAACAAGACCTACTTTTGAAAGAGCAAGGTGCTGAAAATTAAGTATATGGCTCTTATCCCTGAGCAGAAGAAGGTTATCCCTTTTAAACTTCCTTCTGACTGAGGAAGCTTTAATCCTTCAGACTGGGAAGTATCTTGGCAAACAAATCTTTTTTAAAAAAATTTTTGGAATTAGAATTAAATTGCAAAGGCGACAACAATGGCACTGCTTATGTAATTTTTTAACGAGGAATCTGAAAGAGAAATATGTGCTGAAGATCCCATCTCCAGAGTCTGACTCCTGTGAGATAAGGAATCTTCCCTGTTACCATGTATTTCTTTTGACTGCTCTGATTGATTTAAGCTGGAAGCAGTGATGTTTCCAAAAGGACACTGTGAACCCTCTTCAACTACATGGAACAGATTTAGGGGAAAAAAGGAAGAGATGCAGTGCTACAATTTGCTGAAAATTAGATCCCTTCTCAGAAATGTTGCTTGCACCACTTCCCACCATGAAAAGGATGAACGTGCCCTGCAGTATCAGTCTTACTAAAGCTTGTGCAATAACAGTCATTGCACTAATGATGTTTTCATTTCTCTCACTTTTTGTATTGCTACAGCTGCACAGGTTGTAGAATTCATTAGTAATTACTCTGAAATAAAAATATGTAGAGGCTTAATTTTCATAGTCTTTAAGCTGTCATTCTCTGCACTAACTTGTAAAATGAAATTAAAAAGGTAGAGATGACATTTACAGCTGATTTGTACAGTGGGGGCTATCTCTGATGAAATCCACTTTGAATAATTGTAGTCTTTGCACCTATTAGGAAGGTGGATTCTGGATGAAATCCTGAGTGGTGAATTATCCTGTACAGCCTGAGCCTCAGTGCTGCACAGATTGGTGGCCTTTTAAGAGCTCGAACAATTCAGTGGCGTAAGAAACAGGGCATCTGTGGGAAGAAATGAGATGTAATTGAGATGACAAATGGGACTGTAGTAGGAGAGCACCAGCTATGGCTGTGCACAGCAGAGCAGCAGGAATGCAGCAGCGCTGCAGCCAAGGGTGGCCATTCTGCCCTTCTGGAGGGCACAACGGGGCTGCTGGAAATGCATACTCACAGCCTGGGAATGTGTTGCATGTGCCATTATTAGGTACTTAATTCAACACAGCTTTAGGGGTTATTATTATAAAGACACTTATGGCCCATAAGGGAGCAAATTCTGGCCATGCTGGGTATTCAGAAGGTGCAAAAGAGGAAACTGTGTTATGTACTGGCTCTGTAAGAAACACAGAAACAAATCCCCTTGGGTTCTCCTGGGGCTTTGTCTGTTCCTCTTGAAAATGACTCTAAATGCTGAGCTCCTTCACCTGTCCCAGGCTAAGGAAGAACAAAACCATAGAATCACAGACTGGTTTGGGTTGGGAGGGACCTTAAAGCCCATCCAGTGCCACCCCTGCCATGGCAGGGACACCTTGCACTGTCCCAGGCTGCTCCAAGCCCCAGTGTCCAACCTGGCCTTGGACACTGCCAGGGATCCAGGGGCAGCCACAGCTTCTCTGGGCACCCTGGGCCAGGGCCTCCCCAGCCTCCCAGGGAACAATTCCTTCCCAAGATCCCATCCAGCCCTGCCCTCTGGCACTGGGCAGCCATTCCCTGTGTCCTGTCCCTGCAGCCCTTGGCAATTGTCTCTCTCCATCTTTCCTGCAGCTCCTTCAGGCCCTGCAAGACAACGATGAGCTCACCCCAAAGTTCAAAATTTTGCTTGAGACTTTGATATATGTTCATATCTGTGTTAAAAATCTATGAGGAAATTAAAGCAGATAAATAAGGGTTAATTTGGTTGCAGGTACTTCTTTAAATTGTATTCCCTAAAATAAAAGTAATAAAATTCTATTGTCACAGTAATCTGATGGGAATATAGAGGTGACAGTGACGTATTTATTGCCTCTGTTGAGGCCTTTGTGTCAAACTTCATGCACTGATTATTTTTCGGACTCAGTTATTTGGGTTTGTTTACTGGTTTGTCCAAGAGCTCCACTTATACCATGCCACTCTTTTAGAACATAAATATGAAGCAAAACCTAGAAGACTCAAAAAGCTGTGGTAGCAGATGGCCTTATCAACATCCCTTTGCCTTTTTTCATCTGAACTCTGGCAACAACCATCTACATGGAAGCTAATTACACACAATATTTCCTCATAATTATATGATAAAGATTTCTGGTGCCAGAGACTGCAGCTTTGTATGGTAATTTCTTGGTTAGGAGAGTAATTTATTCTCAGGGCTAATTGATGATGAACAGATTATTAAAGTTGGATTGCATGACACTTCTTTCTGCATTCTCTTTCATTTTGATGAAGATCAGAGTCATTCTAAGTAGGCAGCATTGTGAAAAGATGGTGAACACTGCAGCCCTTTTCTTACACCACTGATTGATAACTCTGACGAAATTCCAGCAGTGCCATAAACATTTTAGAGCGTGTCATAAAGACTTTCTGTGTGGAGCAGGAGCCGCGTGCTACAGCTCCATTAAGGTTGCAGTTGCAAAAGCAGTCATCAGAAATTAGCTTTAATAATAAGTTCTAAGTGTTTCAAAAGTAAAACTAATGGAAGTTACCACTTATAATCTTTAAGAAATTCTTTTAATATTTTCTGTGACTTGACCTTTATTTTATGACAAGATATCTGAAAGGTTGATTTATATGAGTCACAGCTATAATTATTATACTCTATTAAAAAAAAAAAAAAGAAGTCAATGGATTTTCAGAGCAATTTTGTTTAAAAAAAAATTTAGAATACTTTAGAAAATCTTTACATTTCACTATGTAAAATATTTCTTATCAGGTCAGCCACTCTATCAATCTATATTTTAAAATAAATTTAGAAAGAACTGTTGAATAAATGAATCTTTGCTGAGTGTTCAGCAAATGTATGCACCAAGCTGCAAATCCCCATGTGTAATTATATAGATGTAGAGTGGAGATCTGTAATAACCATATGAATGGAGCACATTTACCTGAGTATGAAACACAGACACATCCATTGTTGTTAAAAAGCTATTAGTGGGATTTCTGGCTGGCTGTACAATATGTGCCCGCATTATTCTAACCCCAAAGTGCAAACCCTCTTATTTGGTACCTCTGCATGGTGTAGGATTCCAAGCGTTTGATGGATGAAAGAGCTCTGATAAAGAAACTTGGTATTATTTATGCTGTGTTCTCCTCTTGAGAGTTTAAGCTTGGATTTTCAAAGGAACCTGAGTTATTTTTTCTCCCACTGAAAGCTTGAGGATTTTGTTCTTATTTACACTAAATGACTTCAGACTGTCCCTGAGTAGAAAGGAACATTAATTTATATGTGACTCTTACCTGCCTTATTTAGGTTCCATTGAAAAGTCAGCCTAATGCAAGCAACCTTCTTTACCCAAAGAGAATTCCCATTAAAGAAGGCAAGGCTGAAGGAATAAACTCGGTCTGTTCATACAGAATCAGATTCTGTCTCTCTAGGTTTGTAATTTATAAACTTTTAGCTCTTGCCTTTGAGGACTGTCTTGCTCTTCTTATTTCCTTCTCAATGTAGTTAACAGTTGAGCTTATTTGCTGGTTGTTGATTTTCCAGCATGGTTCTTATTGTGGGTGTTTCCAGAAGCTCTTTATTTGGGGAAGTTGGTAGGAAAGTGCACAGTTACCCTTCCCAAGAGCCCCTGCTGGGCAGTGCACTGAATTTATAATGACCTGTGTGGAGGGATAATTCTGAATTTGCTTATTTCTTTATCTACTGTGAAGAATCCCAGGGTGGGTGAGGCTGGAGGGGCCCCCAGGGGCTCATCTGGTGCCACCTCCCTGCTCCTGCAGGGCCAGCCCAGAGCACAGGGCACAGCAGTGTGTCCATGTGGCTCTGGAATATCCCAGGGAGGAGACTCCACAGCCTCTGTGCACAATCTGTTCAGGGCTGGGCACTGCCCAGGGAAGAAGTTGTGCCTCCTGTGCAGGGGGAGCTCCCTGGGCTCAGTCCCTGCCCGTTGCTCTGGTGCCATCGCTGGGCCCCCGCAGCAGAGCCCGGGCCCTGCTCGGAGCCTCCCTGCAGAGACTTGTCAAAAACTGCTATAAAACAAAGGAAATAGAGAGCACATGAGTTATGGTCTGCTTTGCATTTTGAGTTGTAAAAAAAAAAAACATTCTTAAAAAGAAAAGCAATTAGTTACAAATTTATTAACACGGACTAAAGAGATTCCCATTAGCAATAATGACCTTGTTTATGTCAGTGTTTCTAAAACATTGTAAGCATGTGTTTCCATAAAGGATATGTTTCTCACTAAGGAATTTAAAGCATTCGTTTCCTAAAGGACTTTGGGATCCTTTTGGGATGGCCATATACGTGTGGGGGTATTTGCTCTTATTCCATTTCCAGGAGCCCAAATCTTTACAGAACTGCTATTAACCATTCATGCTTTGGCTCCTTTACAGTTTGAACAAGACCACGACTAGCAGCAGTGTCTTTCTTATTTTATAAAATCATTTTGTGAAATAAATCACTCAAGGCTTGAGGTTTTTTTGGTTTTTTTAATGCTGAGTTTTGTCCCTTAGGGAACCTTTCATATGCACTTTATAACGTCCTGAAAATAGGGGGGATTGTACTGAGAATAAATGGCAGGCAGCTGTGAGCTATGAGTCTGTGATGCCAGTAAAGGGATTTGGCGATTTCATAAACCAGTAAGCAAAGTTTGAGCGTCTTGAGCACTACTCAGACCCTCCAAATGGAAGGAGCATTCTGTAATTCAACTCAATTTTTATTTGGTGTAACATATGGATCAGAGTAAATGATTCATCCTGACAGGATGGAGCCCTGTGATCTTACAACAGCTCCCATATCATCTCCAGGCCAGTAGCGCTGAACATTTCATTCCTATTTGCCTTTTCATTCTCCCTCTTTTACTTGCCCTTCTCCCTACAGTACTGCTCCATCATAGAGTCCTTATTTCTTTTTCAGAATTTCAATTGTTTTGATCTGAATTTCTGTTTGTATTTCTGCTTTTATCTTCATGTTTTAAATATTTGAGAGTTTATATTGTTACTGAACAGTAAATAAGTATGGAAACAGTGAAGAGAACAGGCTTTTAAACCTTTTGAGTGAGCTACTAAAGACTGATAGTAAAAGGAATAAACACTGAATAGTGATTCACATTAGCTGCAATTCAGGTAATTACTCGGTCTGGTGTTAGTAGTGTCTTGGCTGTAATTTGTCTTGGCTACGTTGTGTGAGGTATTTGCATAAAATTGTTTTGTTCTTGCACAACTAAAATTGCTTCTTACTGTGAGAAGTTATAGCAATGCTGCAACAGCATTGTCAGTTCAGATGTGTGGACAGAGATGCTTTTTCTCCAGAGCTTTCCCAAATTCCTCTGAAGTTTAGTGTATTCAGCTGGAATGCTAAGATAAGAAAAGCTGGGTTTTTTTTTTTTTAAATCCAGTGTCTTCATACACTGTGCATCTTATTTTATCCTTGTTACGGATATGATCTGGAACACCTACTGGACCTAACCAAGCCAAACATGCTCAGCTTCAGGCAGAATTCAGATTTTCAGAGGGGATCTCAGGAACATGAGCTCATTTTTAAGGCTCTGAAATTTCGACATAATATGCACGTTTGGGGTAACATCTGATCAGCACTTACAGAACTTCTATCAAATGTGTGCAGCGTGGTTTCTCACACAAAACATGAACTCAAATCCACGTTTTTGTCAGTTGGGCTCTGGGAAAAAGACAATTGCCTGTTGAACCATTATAGTAAAACCTGTTTTCTGACAGCTGCACAGGGAAATCGTGCTCTGCTGTTAAAACTGTTATCAGTAGGACTGCTTGGAGATTTTCCAAGAGAACAGTTTTTTTTCATCTCAAAATGCTGATTCTTCGAGCACATGTGTTGGTTTCTGACAAGCAGGACAGCAAAGTACTGGAATTGTGCTTGTCAGGGAGGTCTCAGTGAGCTGTCTGGTTGTTCAGCAACATTAGTGGCTTTGGGAAAAGTCAGGAAACTACTGAGAATTCTCCTAATTTCAGCTAACATCCACCAGATAATCCCAGGAGCATCTTCTCAATAAAAAACACTTTTCTTTTTCATTGTTTCCAAAACAAAGCAATGTTGAATTTCATTTTGGCAGTATAGAGAAGATCATATTAATTAGGAGTGATTTTTTTTTTTATACCTACAAGCTAGCAAAAAGAAAGCATCATGAAGCAAAAAAGCCTTTTCTTTGGAGCTTTTGTCATCAATCTTTTCGTGTCTAGACCTACAATTTTTTATGCTGCATACTTTGAAAAAGAGAAAATAATGTCCTTAATCCTCAAAGTGTAAACGAGGATAAGGCAAATGTGTATGAGAAGGGGAGATCCAGTTCATAAATGGCATCTTGCACAACCTCTGATGGCTCAAAGCTGTTGACAGCAGGGGTGAAATGTCTTCAGTTGTGTGAGGGAAGGGTCAGACTTCCAAATATCTGATTGGGAAAAGCTTAGCATGGCCAGCAAGTGAGGGAGGGGATTCTCTCCCTCTGCTCTGCTCTTCTGAGACCCCACCCGGAATGCTGTGAACAGCTCTGGGCCCCAGCACAGGAAGGACATGGAGCTGTTGGAGCAGGTCCAGGGGAGGACACGGAGGTGCTGAGGGGCCTGGAGCAGCTCCCCTGTGGAGCCAGGCTGGGAGAGCTGGGACTGCTCAGCCTGGAGAGGAGAAGGTTGTGTGGAGACCTCACAGCTCCTTCCAGGGCCTGCAGGGAAACAGAGAGGGACAATTCCTCAGGAACCGCAGGGACAGGACCCAGGGAATGGCTTCCCAGTGCCAGAGGGCAGGGCTGGATGGGATCTTGGGAAGGAATTGTTCCCTGGGAGGCTGGGGAGGCCCTGGCCCAGGGTGCCCAGAGAAGCTGTGGCTGCCCCTGGATCCCTGGCAGTGTCCAAGGCCAGGCTTGCCTATCAAGGAAGTCTGCTAATAATGAATCACAACGATGAATTGTAGGAACAGCGGGAATAAAATTCTGGAGAGTGCCAGTGAGGCAACTTGAATTACAGCATCAAAAGCCTGGAAACTGCAGGAAGACAAGTTCACCTTCTGATTTATTTTAACCTTTAAACAAAGATCACGGATAAAAATGACAGTCCAAATTCAGAAGAGACTTGTACATTAATGTAACTTACATGAAAAAGGAGCAAAATTTAGAGCAGTTCTAAAAAGGGAACTGGACAAAGCAGATTTCTTCTGCTTTCTGACAGTCTTCTATCAATTTCTTTAAACACAGGAAATCTCTTTGTTCCTTCATACCAGTTACAGTTAGTTTGCAATGGCACAATTTCACATCTTTAATGGCTGCTAAGGGAAGAAAATAGAAAAATGAATAAAAGAATAAGAAAGCCAACTATTGGAAAGAGACACCAAAATAAAGGAGAAAGTAAAGGCTCAGCAAGAAATTATACCCTTATGAAAAATAATGCTTTGACTACCCTTTGAATGAATGGACCTTTTTTCTTTTAAAGTACCTTTAATTCTAAGGTATTTTGTAAATTTCTGTACTACAGTTGGAGAAATTAAATAAATAAATAAATAAATAAATAAATAAATAAAGTGCAGCCACAGTCTTTGAAATGTAGTGATTGTATTTTTTTATGCCTTGACCGTGGTGCTCCAACTTGAAAGAATGTTGATTTTCAGGAGGATTTTAGATACTTGAGTTCAGTTCATAGTAAAGTCTATCTTTTGTTACTGAATTTCAAAATCGTGGCTGTTGTTCAGTAAATCTAAAGGCTTTCCTCAATACAAGGGAGAAATGCACTCTAAAACAAAAGATGACAAAAACCTTTATGAGGCAATTTGTATTGGACAGTATTGCAGACAATGTGGACAAAGGGAATTGCAGGGGATGAATTTATTCTCTAACTCTGCTCTGGTCTGAGAGAGAAATTTGTACATGCAAAAGTGAAACATCACATTCAGTAACTCTGCAGAGGATTGGAAATGTTAAGATGAAAGATAAAATCTTCCTTCTAAGCCAAAGTGGATCAGTGCAGAGTCTCTATTACATATTCCGTGCTTGTCCCAAATACAGAGTTCTTTCAGAAGGAAAGACACAGCTTGGACTTTCAAAATTGGAACAAGTACTCACGTGGGACTTGGGATATGGAGCAGTATCTCACGTGAGACATCAGTGGAAGGTCTGTGTTTGAAAAAGCTCAAACTACACAGACACAGATGTTAATTCTGGAGTCACATCTGAGTGATTGCAAAATCAGGAAAAAACGGTCTTGGCTGCGAAAGTGATTGCTTCATTTTAAAGACTGACTTTTCACTTGTTGTTACACAAAACTGTCACTGGTTTGACATGGGGGGTCTAAATTTTCATTGAGAGGCGACTTCTGTGTGCATGTTTTGATTTTACGAAATCATTAATGTGGGCATTAAAATTCAAGCAGTTGGATGCATAAGCAGATTTCTTTAGCCCAACGATTTAAACATGTAATGCTCAACATCATGTGTTTTTAAAGTAAAAACAAAAGTCTGAATACTGGATTTATCAGTGATTTAGTTTAATACATTAATGAGTACAACACAGTCCTTCTGCCTCTATGTAACATAAATGTGTTCAACTAATGAATTGCAAACATTAAATGCTGCACGAGAATGGGCCTTAAATTTGCTTATCTCAAAGTGAAACTTTTGAGTTATTTGCTCTTCTCAGTGATGCTTCTCTGTGAAAATGTATAAATCAAATCATTCCAAATTAATCTAGGGTTTAGTCTTCAGTACTTGAATGCCTTCAGTATCAGAGTTATAGTGCACTGGTGTTTAAAAATAAGATATATTAATCAAAAGAGAGAGTTACGCACAATGAAATTTATCCCAAATTGCTAAGAGTTACTTAATTATGCTTTTCTTTAATGCCTTGAAAACAAGTCCATAGCTGTTCAGCATCCATCCCAAAATGGCCAAGGTAAATGGGAACTTAGATAGATCTTTTTCATGAGTTTAATTTCCTTAGACAAAATCACATTTCCTGTACACTGTGCGAATGAGAGCGATTTTTTTTTTAGTAGGTCAGTGATATTAGAAGGAAATGCAAATGCACAGCTAAACTACATAACACAAATCCTGCTGTTTACTCTCTTGGGCATTACTCTGTGTTTGGTGTAATATTTTTCTAACATTTTATGAAGTTTTCCAATTAAATATTAATGCAACTCCTTCAAAGAGAAACAAAGATTTATAACCCTGACGTGAAAGAGAGAGGATGAGAGAATTGATAGTGCAGTTGGGCAGGAGCATTCTGCAGGAGCTCTGAACACTCTTCTCATTCATTTGAGAAGCTAAATATATTATATAAAACAAAATATGGATATGTATTAGATATGCTCTAATTGCATGTGGTGCATGATCACATGTTGTAAATTAGGATCTTTCCACTCCAGCAACAAACCCTGTGCCATATCACTGCTTTGTTTTTAAATACTTCCTCAATGTTCTTTCTGAATCCTCACATTTTAAATACCTTGAACACTTAGGGGGAGAAAACCCAATTAAATTAGAATCTCGAGTTAAGGCAACTAATTTTTT
>VZRN01004004.1:155945-207887 GCA_013397935.1 Dasyornis broadbenti | reverse complement strand
TTTTTTTCATTTTAAAATTCAATTGAACTTGTAATAAATAATTTACTTAAGCAGTGTGAAAGGGAAGCGATAACCACTGCTGCCTGTTGGCAAGAGCGGGGCTGTGTGTGCCTGATTCATCAGCACTGCACGGAGTGAGTGCCTCATGTATATGGAACAGCCTGCAACGTTTGCCAGCTTACTTGGGGGAATGAGTAATGTTTAAGATTCTGCATACTCCCAGATAATAGTCAAGGTTATCAGAAGGCATAAAGACATGTTCTGAACCTGAGGTCAAATTCATAGGGAAAAAAAAAAAAAGCACAAAGAGAAGACCTGTAATTTGCGAAGTCTTTTTGTATTCCATTGAGAAGAGACGAAGGGCAGGATTCTGTGATTGTGGCACTTTGGACTTCTTCAATATTTCGGTTTTTTCCGCCCACTTAAAAAATATCTAGCTAGGAAAATATGTCAGGACAACACAAAGGAATTAATCAGCAAGGCTGTTGCTTAAGATGCAGCAGTGTGAAAAATGTGTCGTGGCTGCAGGTTGGATTGAGGCAATGCATAGGGAAGTCGTGGGAGCTTTGCTAATGAGCTGCACTTCTGACTGTCTGCTCCCATTTCTCCCTGTTTATCCTTGTTACCTATTTATGCACTGCTCTCCTGTTCCGCAGCTCTCCAGCCACACAGGGATGAGCACAGAAAGAAAATTCTATTCATTCACATCCACATGTTCCCTGTTACGCCCTCAAGGGAGCAGGAGAAGGGTGAACACTTGTCTGCCGTGTGTCTCTTCCATCATGATTTGTTTTCATTTATTTCACATTGACCTGGATAGGAATGATCAATGAGAGGATGCTGTTGGTTCCTGGTGAGATGTAAGTGCCACAGGACAGTGGCAGAACCTGAACTGATCTGACACAGGACCACCAAATCCATTTTAATGGGCAATTACCTATGCCTGAATCAGCACATTCCCATAGCAAAAGGGAAGGAAATACTAAAAGTAAAACATTTCATAGGTATTTATATTCAGATATGTTACAGTAAATAGTGGCAGTCATCATATTTGAGTATTTTCCATTTGCAACATTTTTTATGTTAAATTATTTTCTCTAGTAAAAGCACAGAAGGATAAGAATAGCTGATGGTATTACCTTCTTTCTAGCTCAAGAAAAGAATAAACTATCTGAAAAACAGAGTGTAAGACTACTGATTAAAATGGCAGGAGAGTATCACTCTATGCTCAGCTCAGGAACAAAGAGAGGGCGGCATTATACACCGAGGCCGTGCAGAAAGTTATCGTGAAATGCAATGTAATTCATTGAAAGAGCAGGCCTGTACTCACACCCACAAGCAGAAAACATCACTGTTTCTCCATCCAGTGATCTTTCTGTGGAGTCTTTCAATGGTGTTGGAAAAGAAAAGCTTCTTAAAGACTTGTTAAACACAAGTCTTGATGAAATAGCCAAGTGTTTGAGACTTTCCTGAGAGCGGCACTCGGGAAGGGGCAGAGCTGGCGATCTGGGAGCCAGTGCAACGAGCAGCAGTTTCTAACACAGTGGAAAAAACATTCCCTCCTCTGACTTTGCTGAAAAATATCAGAGGAGCATCAGGCACACCACATGTTAGGGAGTCATGCCCAGATCCAGTCCCAGGCTTGGAATGGAAACAAGATTGCTTCCAGGGATGAGAAGATGGTTCACTTGTTAGTGAACGTTTTGACCCTTACAGGCAAAGCCTATTATTGTAAAGTTTATTTTTGCTTCTGTAGAGGGGAAAAAAATGGGTTGAGCAGCATTGCTGACAGCAAGACTGTCATTTTAAAAATTAGGTTATAATGAATATGAGTTTCAGAAGAAGTGAGCAGAGTAGGTCCCATCTGCTTCCCTCTGGACTGCAGCATGAGAGAGAACAGATGGGCATGAGTTGTGCCAGAATGGCTGGGAGAGGCCAGACAGCTCCAAAGTCTTATTCTGTGTTATCCTCAGCCACTCTAAGATCCTGCCCCTATATCCAGCGCCCTGCTGCAGTGGGATCTGGGGGAATGGTGGAATCAGGAGAGAACGGGGAACGTGCTACAAATACAATCCCACAACTTTCAGCTGCAGCTCGGGTGCCAGTGTGGGTGCTAATTCCAGTTTTCCTTCTTGTTTGTCCTGGAGTCCTGCATACCCTTACATCCTGAATAGTCAGGAGAAAGCAATACCATGTTATCCCTGCACAGCTGTGCAGAAGGGAGCTGCTCTAGAATAAGCTTTTAGACTCCAAAATCAACATCATGGTGGTGTGTCCTCACATCAGGTTGTGGTTTTACTCTCTGTAGATGCAGAGTCCTTCTAATACAGGGGGTTTATCACACCCAGTTCTGGAATGGAGTGGAATTGGGGTGCAAAAGTCATCCTTAAATATCGTGTGTTGCATGCTGCAAAAAGCCCTGTAATAGTAAGGTTGTGGCATATGATGAATATCTGCTCCTGCGGTCTAGCCGTGGAAGTGTGGGTTGAGGAAGAAGAAACATTGGAACCACCTTTAAAACTTCTTTAATTTTAAATACAATCCTTGTTTTTACAGTTGATGGCTGCCAATTTATTTGAACTTGAAGTATTTAGCCTTTCTTAGCAATGATTAGTGATTGGTAGCCTTTTCTTGAAGTGTCAAAGCCTTCCACACCTTCCTTTTGAAACCAGGCAATTCCTTTTTTCTAATATTGTTTTATAGTTCATAACATACAAAAGGCAGCTCGTGCAATCAGTTATTATTATTTTAACAATTTTTTTTTAAAAGCATTTCATAAATCTCTTGCATCTCTAGTGCTTTTCCTGTCTCTGTTCCGCATAGAGTGGTTAAAATACAGCTTTAAGTCAGATCATTCAGTAATGGCCAGCCCGGCTACAGCACAATGCTGGATTTTCACCTTGTTCTTTAATGTTCGTACTTCAGTCAGTATTTCACTCCATACCTGTTCAAACTAGCAGTTTAAACTGTTGCTGCTGTTGATTACCGTGTGGGCAAACTCCTTGTTAACCACTGGAAGGCAAACCCGATGGATTAAAGGCCATTCCAGTCTTCTATGTTTTTTTCCCACTGTGTTTGCTTTCCTCTTATCTTTATATTCAGAACTTTGTTGTAGGACTGCATGTCTGCCTTGTAAAAGACCATGCTAGAGTTTGCATGGTAAGAGTTGTAAAAGTGTCACAAAACCCCCGCTCTCTCTTTCATTTCTGCAAATAAAAAGTACTCTTGCGTCTTTTGACAGAACATATGTGTACACACTGTATTGATTTCAATGTTCAGCAGAAGAATTGTTTGACATAGAATTTTTTATGTGAAAAAGGAGGGAAATTATCATCAATGTTTCATGCAATACTTTCTGGCTTGTTTCACAATCCATATTTTCCCGGGTGTCTTAGGGAAAGCAGAGCTAGGGTTGGGAGAGAAAAATAATTTAACTCTTAACAAATGATCCATGATCTGTACTTTTATATCTGGATATGCAAGCAGTTGTTTTCTGATAAGATTTCTATTGTATCAGTGCACCTTGATATTTTGGAAAAAAATGTAAATGGGAGACCATATCCTTGGAGCCAATGGGCAGCTCCAATCATTGATCAGTGTTTTTGCTTCTCGTCTTCTCTGTGTTGTGAAGTCAATGTTTTACACTTTGGCTGCCTCAAGGTCCACATATACTTCAGGGCTTCAATGAACTAGCAGTACACTAGTGTAGAAAAATAACCCATTTGGGTTTTTGCCATGAAAAATGGGAAGTCAGTCTTTGAACATTGACTAAAATCTCATTACTTTGGTGGCAAATGAGGCATGAAACATATTGTCAAAAATATAGAGCCCAAAACACAGTGGCACAAAATATTTTATCTTCATGGAGTGTACTACAAAAGGTTTGAACTCTAAATCAGACAGTGCACTTAAGCACAGAGCATCATCCATCAAGTGCTCAGCCTTCGTTGCAAAATTTGTCCATGATGGCAGCTTTAATGAAGTTCCGTAATTTCTCTCAGCCTCAGAAAACTATTATTTCAGCTGGACGAAGGCATAAATCTACCAGCAACACTTCAACTCTGGCCTTGCTCAAGGCTTAGACTATTGACTTTATGGTGAGAATTTCACCGTAATCCTTCATGTCCTACTCATCCCTGCCTGCATGTCAGGTGTGGGATATCAGCCTGCTGTTCCCAGACATGGGAGATTGCAAGGAAGTGCAGTTACAAAAGGGAAACTGAAAAGAGAGCCTTGGCATGGCATTCTGAAGTATTCCTGATGTTTTTGCACAGGAATGTGGATCAGGTGCAGGGCAGGAGGGCTCTGCAGAGGGATCTGGACAGGCTGGATCCATGGGCTGAGGGACAACAGGGCCAAGTGCCGGGTCCTGCCCAGGGGTCACAGCAACCCCAAGGATGCTCCAGGCTGGGGCAGAGGGGCTGGAAAGTGCCCAGTGGGAAAGGCCCTGGGGGTGCTGGGGACAGGGGCTGGACACGAGCCCAGGGGTGCCCAGGTGGGCAAGAGACCAAAGGCACCTGGGCTGTGCCAGCCCTGGGGTGGCAGCAGGAGCAGGGCAGGGCCTGTCCCCTGTGCTGGCCCTGCTGGGGCTCCTCGAGGGCTGTGTCCAGTTCTGGCCCCTCGTGGCCTCTCCATGGAAAGGGTGCTCAGGCCTTGGCAGGGGCTGCCCAGGGAGCTTTGGAGTCCCCATCCCTGCAGGTGCCCAAGGAAGGCCTGGCCGTGGCACTCAGGGCTCTGGGCTGGGGCCAAGGTGGGCATCGGGCACGGCTTGGACTCCATGGCCTGGGAGGGCTTTTCCAACCTCAGTGATCCTGGGATTCTGTGATCTGTTCTTGTTTTCCCTCTGATCTGCACAGCAAAGCAGAATTCTGTCAGTACATGGCTGAACCAACTTAACAGGACAACTCTTTTTGTTCTATCAAATATTTACGAGTTGTGTCTCTGGGAAAGAAGTATTTGTAGTCAGACAATGAAATGGCCAAGGGATCAATACAAACAACAGTAAAAAATTCATTATGTAGGGACAGTGCACTTTGAAGAAGATTGTATGTTTTATCCAAGCATCCCTGATCTCTGTTAGGTGACCAGTCAGATTTTCCTCAGCCGTACACACGTAATACTCCCCATGTTGTGACATGGGAACCAGAAATCACTGTAAAATATGTGTATTTGAAGAGGGGAAAGGCAGCATTCTGAACTTGCTGAATGATAATGAATATACAATGCATAAAGCCATTTTGCTGTCACGATAAGGAAATAATCTCTTTAACTGTCTTCCAATATGTGTTGCTATTTCTCTGTGCTGTTTGTACTCTTCACACTTGTCCTCAACCATCATGCATTAAATTTTAAGGGGAAATAGTGTAGATATCAGGCAAAGTGATTGCAGCCAGTACACATGGGAATGATTTACCAAACCCACAAAATAAACTGCAGATGAATGGAATAAGACGATTTTCACAGGAGTAGAAAGTTGCAATTTTCTGTTGTTTGGAAACTGAAAATTGTTTTATCACAAAATTTGCACAATTTGGCAACTGTATACAATGCTAAGTGAACCCACAATTGTTTAATATTCAAAACCAAACAAACAAATAAAAAAAAGGGTAGTCCAATTTGTATGCTCTTAGGAGAGGCTTCATGCCCCGTAATTTTAGGAGTGCTTAATTAAAATATATTGACTTCCATTTTGAATAGGAACTGACCTGTAAGCTTTAAAGAGGGTTTAACAAATCATCATAACCTAAAAAAAAATGGTACTCTCCATAATACAGAATTGCTTTGTAGAGGAATTTGTTATGTTTTAAGGCCCGGCAAGGTCAGAGTGCTGGATTTTTTCCAGCACTTCTTACCTGTGTGAAGGCTCAGGATCATAATTTAGACTGCGACTGTTTTACAGAAGTATTTTATATATTTTATATATTTTCTGTATTTGCTGAGAGAAGCTGTGGCTGCCCCTGGATCCCTGGCAGTGTCCAAGGCCAGGCTGGACATTGGGGCTTGGAGCAGCCTGGGACAGTGCAAGGTGTCCCTGCCCATGGCAGGGGTGGCACTTGGATGAGTTTTAAGATCCCTTCCAACCCAAACCATTCTGGGATTCTGTGCTGTTTCCATAGCACTTTACAGGCAGCAGCATTGTCAGGCTTGATTGCATTCATTTTCAGCACCACTTGTGAAGAGCTGAGCCAAGTCTATCCCTTTCTATGTTAGGAACAGTTAACCAATTGATTTGATTTCTCCCACTGTTCCAAGCATTCTGTGTTTCCATGTCATTCAAGTAGGAGGGAAAACACCACTTTGAAATATGACCTGGTGTAAATAATCTGGAATTGTTCCTTTGTCCATGGGAAGAAACAATGTTAAGAGACAGAATGAACTTATGTCATTCTAGTTAATTCAACTCTATGCAGGGAATAAAAAACAACAATAAAATGAAAAAAAAAAAATCACAAGAGTTCTTTTCTTCACTCTCAACAGAGGGGAAAAGTTG
Source organism: Dasyornis broadbenti (assembly GCA_013397935.1). Taxonomy (NCBI): domain Eukaryota; kingdom Metazoa; phylum Chordata; class Aves; order Passeriformes; family Dasyornithidae; genus Dasyornis; species Dasyornis broadbenti. The sequence goes on along the minus strand of VZRN01004004.1, from coordinate 201,397 downwards.
TTGTCATTTTGGAAAGAGAAATTTTACTTCTGTGGTAAATTCCCACTGAGATTTGTCAGTAACTGATGCAAAGAAGATCAATCTGTACAAGTGGTACCTGTTGTATCCAGTACGAAGGAAGAAAACAATGGGGTAAATGGAAATCTGAATTTAATATCACACATTGAAGCACTCTCAGTAGAATGCAAGCCCTGCCATTTAACCTCCCTGGATTCTTGAAAAGGCAGGGTAGATTTAAGTTACTCCAAGTCCCGTTTTCCATGATTTATATGAGCATACCTAGGCAAGGGTAGTTCATGTTCATCAAAAAAGTCACTTTATGCTTGAAGCAGAGTGCCCTTAGTGGGCAAGCCCTAGCTGGTCCTGGGTTTTTTCAAATCAATGTTCTGCACCTACTTCCACTGCATAACTAAATAAAAGCTCAACTAAAAGTAAATATAAATGCTGTCTTAATTAATTAAATGCTGAAGACCATATTTTTTTAAAGCTGCTCCAGAATTGCAGGTTTGTATTGATAGATTTTGGTGCTGAGATCCATAGTTTGATACCTTCTTGGATGAAGGACGATCTTTGTAAGGAGGAGCTTCTAGATGCAATTGTCTTAAATTCACTGTAAAATTCCCATGTCTACAAACGGAATGTAGAGGTAGAAATGGCCTGGGAGGGTTAAAAAGGCACAGGCTGGAGTTCTTAACCCTCCTTGATCCAGGGCTTTGTGCTTCCAAACACTCTACAAGAATGAAAGTTCTGACTTTTGTAGTGGTTGCAATGTCTCCATGTTCCCTCCTGCCAAGAAAATTATTAATTAATGCTGAAACGGCTGTAAACAAGTTTTGCATTATTTTTTTCCCCTCTTCCCTTGATTTTTCAAATTGGAAAAATAAAACACTTTATCACGTAAGACAATATTTTGAACTCTGAACAATTAATTATGAATGTACAAGACAAGAGAATTTTATGACACAAATAACCTGGCACAGGTCATAGATCAGCTCTTGACAAACAGGAATACCTTGTTAAGCCCTAATGTAGTGCCATTTAAATTAGACATCACAGTAAATGTTAAATAGACTCACTTTTGCAACAGAAGTAATTTGAAGCCAATTCTATTTTTCAGACTAAAACCTTATGAAAACTATATTTTTCCCTTCTGAGCCTTCTCAAATAACAATATAGGGCTTGTGAATATAAATTTTGCACTTAATTATAAACATAGGCAAGGATCTGCGTGAGATACAAACTTTAACTCTTTTTTTTTTTAGTTTGCTATTATCTCTGCCTAATTAATATACTAAAAAGGTTGTTGCTTAAATCAGTGTGTGACCCCAATGCAGTCTTGCTAATATCCCTATATCCAACAGATCTTGTGCTGTAACTCCCCTGGAAGGGGTGGGGCATGTCAGATAAATTAAATGAAAAGCACAGATGTAGATTAAGAGTGATGTAAGTTTCAAGCCTGCACTTTTAATTTCACTAAATATTATTTGCCATCTTCATGATCATATTACATTGAAATGTGGAACTTCAATTTCCTCTGTTATTTCATTTAATAAAACCTTTGTCTCATCTGAGTTCTTGAAGAGATGTTAGCTTTAAATCACATTGACTTCACCCTATCCAATTTACATATGCTGAAGAAATAAAAGTCTTTTCAAGAGTTGCCATGGGGCTTCAGAAGCCTCAAAGGAGTATTAAGACCTTGAGTTTAATGTGAACTGCCTCCAACACAAAACACAAATCTTCCCAACAGAATACTAATGGTTTAGTGTACAGTTGCATTTTCTGTGCAAGTTTGTAAAATAAATAAACAATCCACATGTAGGAAAGAAATAACTAAATTATGTCTGAGCGTTTGAGTGCAGAAATGTGCCAGCTGGAAATAAAAACTGCTTTCTATAGGCCTGCATTACATAAGAAATGTTATATGGCTTGACAGATGTACAAAACAGAACCCAGGATAGATTAAATGGGGAATTCAGAGCTCCTCCATTTTCCCTCTCAGGACTGAATACCTGCAGAACTGCATTAGGAGTTTCTCAAAGTCACTGTGAATATACATATAAAGTGTTTTGCCTCAGATCTATATAAACAGAAATGCTTCCACACTAGATTTACTTAGTTTTACTGGCATAAATATTTTATATTTATTTTGGTTTGTAGAAATCTTTGTCTCTTTCAAACAATGGACTTCAGTGAGTACAATAACTAACGGGGGAAATGTTTTCTGAATATGACCTCAATCTCATCTCTGTAATGGGTTTCTCGTTATAATAATTATATCCCATTAAAATGTCAGAACTGGTTTAAAAGATATCTAAGAAGACACGTCTGAGGAAACTAGCAGGCAGAACCCTTGATGTTAATTTACTTGGCATCATTTAAGGGAAATGGAGAAGTGCAGTACATAAAATGAGAATCCTTGTGTGACACCAAAGGCAGGCAGATTGACTATATATAGTATTAACACTTAAATAATTGGTCAGTCATAAGTAATTAGGGAGCATTGCCATTACACAAAGAGAAGGTTTGTTTCAAGTGGCGAGCGGAGTGAATGATTCCGAGTGAATGCCCGTGCACGACAAATCCAGCCCTGTTTGCTGCTCAGGAGTGATCGGCAAGCAGGCAGACTTTGGTTCACTTGTTTGGGTGGGATTGCAGACCCCCTCCCCTGGCTGGAGCTCTGCTCCCGGGGCGGGGGCGTTTCCAGGAGCAGTGGCTCAGTGGGAACGGGAGGTGCTCAGTCTCACCCTTTGTGAAGGAAGAGTGGCTGAAGTGTCTGGGCCAGAGTCCGACAACCTCTTCACACAAAGGATCCGCTTCTCCCAGGAACGATCCCAGTTGTGTCAGCTCACTAAGCTCATCCTGGCCTGGCTCTTTATTTAGAAGGATTGCCATTCCTTGGGTGTTCAGGAGCAAGTCAGTGTGACGGAGTTTCCTGCCCTTTGTTATCCCAGTGTTTTGTGTCCTGTCAGACCCTGATTCAACAAGAGATTTTGGGATGAATGGAAAGAAGCTCCATAAGCTGTGCTGGGAATGATGGGCACATGCATTGTGTTCTCTTGAAATCTCACTTTCCTCTCCCATGCTACTTTCCTATTCACTCAGGTGTTCTCTGGCAAAATGTCCTTTAGAGACAGAAAGCCTTTTCTAGATTCTAAATCAAAGCAAACGGCAATAACCAGAAAATATTTGATTCTTTATACAGTGATAATTGACAAAATTATTAATTCTTGCCTGTATCAGATTAATTAAAAATACAACTTAACAGTACTTCTATACATTTTTTTAAAAAAATTCATTTAAAAAGGTAGGATGACAACTGTACAATTTCCTATCAATGTCATTCTGAATTTTAAAAGGCAAAAAAAAAAAAAAAACCCAACAAAACACAAAGCAACCTTGTCAATAGGAACCCAGTCAGAGTTCTCAAAAATATCACTCCTCCTGTTTGTGCACTATGCAAGCGGACTATTGGAAAGTAGTTTTAAAATGGATTGCACACAAGCTGACTTCCCAAGATTAATGGGTACTAGAGACAGAGCTCATACTTCTTATGCAAGCAAACCTACCATTGACTTAAAGTGCATTTCCCTGAATGAATGGCATGTTGAAACTCCTGGAAGGACGCCATGCTACAAAGAATTGAATTGAATGGGGTCAGAAGCAGTCCCAGAAAGCCCTTTTAAGCTTGGAAAGCACCCTACTGAATTCCTTGCCAAGTGCAGTATTTGCTGTCACATATATAAAGAGTAGCCTGCAGTCCTTCAGAGCTGGCTGCTCAGTGTTTGCCAGGCTGCGGGGTGCAGACAGGGCAAACAGCATCCCAGATGCACCCGTCCAGCCCAGGCAAACCCTGCCCAGGTTGTCCCAGTGTCCTGGCCATGCTGGATGCTGCTGATCCCTACAAAACGCTGCTTGCTTGAACTGGACCGTGAGCTTCTTGGTCTTCCCTGCCAATGTTTTCGTCTTGACACACATCTAATTCTTTTCTCTGTTATGGCTTCAGCATCATACAGCAGCTCAGAGTAGGGGGGTAGATGTATTCACTGTGATTATGTATTTCCTGACACTGGAAATATTTTGCCTTCTTAGAATGCCAGATAAAGTTAATAGGGCAAGCCTCAGTAAACAAGGCTAATTACCTTGGCAATTTAGATTAAGTCCTTGAAATGAATTGTCAGAAATGAGTTTATTTATGTTACCAGACTAAGGATCCGTTTCTCTCTCAGAAGTCTCAGCTCCCGTGCAATAATCTCCCTCCTGACAGGCACAAAGAGCTGGACATTTCTTGCTCATTCCTGTGCATACACTTAAATGGACTTTTAAATCACTCTCAATTCCTGACTTGAATTTGAGCTTCTTAACTCAATGTTACTTGTTAATTCTTCTGTGTGTTTGTTAGTTTTGCTAATTAGCTTTAGCTCTGTTCTGGAAATGGTTTGGTTTTGGCACCCCCAGAGCCAACCAATAGATGGTGACAGCAGCACACTGCTGGATTTAGCCTGGTTACCCATGGCTGAGAGCCTGGGCTTCCCCTCAATGGCATCATTCCTTACACTGAGAGCCCTGGTGGTGTTAGTGGAACCCAAACAGATTAACTTTCAACATTCAGAGGTTCTGGTGTAAGTCTGTGGTAGTGCATCTAAGCACAGTGGAGATTAAACCAGCCCAAGATTTAAAGTCTCAAATTATTTGAGAACAAACTCAACAGCACAAAAATACAGCGGTACAGCTTTTTAATCAATCGTTTTTCCAGCATAAGATTCTGCATCTGCAAAACTCAAATTGGCATTTAGTAGTTTACAAATAGCAAATATCACGAGTCATTTAAGCATTGTGTTAGAAGGATCCTTTTAAGAAGGTCTGTCTGTTCAGCCTCTATGGGCTTCTGTATGTAAACCTGCTGGGAAAATTAAAGTTTGATTCTGTGTTTTCATTCTCTGGTACTGTGCAGGCAGGGTGGGTGTTAGCAGCTAACCCCATCAGCTTTTCATTTCCCTTGACCAGAGTTAGAATTTTGTCTTCATTTGAGAAATACAAAGTGATGAAATTGATAAGATAAAATCAATAATTTCTATTTGATGTAACAACCTTCTCCTAGAGCTTTGTTAGCAAAGGACAAAATCCAACTTCAGATGAAGTTAGTGAGAATTTTGCCATGTATTTTAATGGGCTACAGTATTAAATTCTTCATTTATATTGCACAGTAGGTCATTTTTCACTGTTGGAAATAATTTTAACAGTTATTTGCTAAGAAACAGAATATTTTTTTAAAAATTCATTTGTATTTGAAGTGTTAAATTTTAGTTATTTCTTAAGGTGTGAGAAATGTTTTCTTGTTTTCAGCCTGGGACAGTGGAAGGTGTCCCTGCCCATGGAACTGGAGTTTCTTGCTAATATCCCATCTACATCTACTCTCTAGCACTGGGAAGCCATTCCCTGTGTCCTGTCCCTGCAGCCCTTGGCAATTGTCTCTCTCCATCTTTCCTGCAGCTCCTTCAGGCCCTGCAAGGCCACAATGAGCTCAGCCCAAAGCTTCTCCTCTCCAGGCTCAACAATCGCAGCTCTCGCAGCCTTTCCTCCCAGCAGAGCTGCTCCATCCCTCTGCTCATCCTGGATCCTCCTCTGGGCTCTCTCCAGCAGCTCCAGCTCCTTCCTGTGCTGGGCCCAGGGCTGGGGCAGCTCTGCAGGTGGGGTCAAAGCCATAAATTCACACATTAATAATTAGCACTGCAGTGCTTGAAGGTACTTGTGAGATGTTTTTTCCCAGTATTTCACTGGAGTGTTATTCCTGCTGTCCAGGATGTTGTTAACCCCGCCTGTGGACAAGAATTTCTCTGGCCAGTGCTGTGTTCATGCAGCATTTGGGGTCATCTGCTTGATGCAGTCAAACAGCAGCAGCTCCCAGGAACTCATTTAAAATCTTGCATGTTTTATTCCGAATAACTGTACAACTCTTAAAAGAGTGATTTGAGGGAATGGAGGAAAAAGCAGGTTTAGTGAGCAGGACTGGATTCTTGCTCTGGCCATAGTAAAACACCTGTTGAATGAGAGTTGACATCAATGGGCTTCAAAATTGGACTATGTGTCTTAATCAAAATACTCTTTTGATTGGGCTTTCAAAGCTGGGGACTTCTGAAAATGATCTGATTATTCCATTTTTAATGTGATAGCAAGGAATTAATGCTAAAATATCACCAAGTAGCAAGTCAGGTGCTTTTCTATATGCCTGTACCTGCACACAAACATGTTCGTGTCCAGAGTTCTGGCAATTGCACCTGAATACTCATGTGAGCAAATTTTGGTATACAAAGCTTGCAAGATCATGTTCAAAGCTGACAGAAATTCCATCCTTCTGGATTTTGTTACGTTTTTGTTTGGCCTCTGCAACATTTGTGTTCATAAACAATCTTACTCCAAACTCATTCTCAGAAGCAAGGCGGAGGGCAGCTGTTGGAGGACATAAATGTAGTTTCCTCATCTAATGAGTTTAAAACGGATATGATAACGTACAAACCCAGTATAATTCCCATTAAAATTCAGAAAATGGGAGCCAAACAGTGCTTGCTAGGCACATGTGAAATAACATTTTTGGGAGAAAAGAGTTGAATAAGACTGTAACTAGAGTTAAGGGCTCAGAAAACGATGCAGACCTCCAAAGGTCAAATTGATGTTTCCCAGACCAATATGTTTTATTGATAGCATCTCTTAGAGATTTTTCAGATGTAAAATTGATTCCCAATCTCAATCCAAGTATCTTAGAAGAAACTTTTCGGGGAGGAACCGTGTGAGGAAGGTATTGAGACTCAACTAGGGATTGACATGTTACAAATCATTATGTCTTAACCCCGTCTCAGGCAGTGCTTTCGTAACCCTTGAGAGCTGTGATGGACTGAGGGGCTGGTTAAAGTTCCTGCTGCTCACTGAGCTTTTGGGAAGCTCATATTTGACCTTAAGAGCACTTTTAAGGCTCTGCTCTGCCCTGTGCCCATCTCAAGGCAATCTCGGGGTGAGGCTCTGCTTTGCAGCTTGGCTCAGACATTGACAGGAATATGGTCCTTACCCCTTGGGCGGATCCTTGGCACAGCCTCTTGCTGTGTTTGCCCGCTGATCCATGGGGGATCTCTGTCTTTTGATCTCCTTTCACTTTCGGAGGAGGGAATTTCACCACCTGGCCAAGGATGTGCTGGGAGAGCAGGGAGAGGAGAGGATGTGATAAGCAGGAGCTTCCTGTGCCCGTCCTTGTGTGTGTAGGCCAGGGATGGTCTCTGCTTTAACACCAGTTATTGCAGAACTGCACTGCTTCCCCTGCCCTCCCAGCGCTTTTCGTACATCCCAAAAGGAATTGGATGGATAACATGTCGGGAAAGAGCACAAATAAAGTTCTGCATGGGTTTACCACGCCCCAAAATCCTCAGTCAGCCAGTAGCTGGATTTGTGAATAATAACCAGGCAAACCGAGCAAACGTTAACTCCATAGGGAAGGAAACAAGTATGGAAAAGAACCCATAGTTCAGGAGTCACTTCTGGTAGTTTCTGTGATTTCTTGAAAATTGTGGAAAAAGCAACAAACCCACTAGCCTTCATGTAAGCTAACAAAATCAATACATGTTTAGAACTTAAAAAAAAAAAAAAAAAATCTGTTTCCTACTTGTCACTGGTTGTAGCAGAATTTTAAAAAAACATTCCCTATGGTGAAAAAATGTCAAAATGAGTCTTATCTCCCTTCATAACAGCAGTGAAACACAAGCTGTGTTGTAAAGGAAATTTTCTAGATGGCTAAGGATGGCCAAAGGGATGTGGAGTATCTGCTGAACCCATTCTGGAAGCCTCTGTAGGACTTTCCTTGTCATCTTTCAATATTCCTGCCCTTTTCCCACTCTTGAGCTCTGGCTGACAATTAATATTTGTCCTTGACCTTGACCAAACCCTGGATCCTCTTTGCCAGGACCCATCCTCCAGAAGGAGCTGTAGGAGTGCAGGGTGATGGACCTGGGGACGGGGAATGGGTGATTCCAGGTCTGACCTCCTCATTTGGAGTCTGGCACACAGTCCCTCAATAAATCCAAGGATTTAGGTGTCTGTTATTTGTGGATCATAGGAATTCCATGTCCAGTGGGCATGGCTTCTTTTCTGTAATGAATTTACATTTGTATCATTGCGTGTTGCTCCTGCTTAGCATTTTAACGCCATATCCATTGCGTACATATAACTATATAAATATAAATATAAATATATATATTTGCATACCTATCGAACCTTCCTGTGTAAATAAGACTGCATGATTAACAGCTGAAAATTACCCAGGCCTAGCCAAGACACAGAGCCTCTCCTACATATTTTAGCTCAGATAATAAATCAATTAACCTTTCTGCTGAAAAAAATCCTATGCATTTAAACCAAGGAAACAGTTCCTATTAACCTCCTTTATTTTTTAACAAAATGTAAGAGAGAAAAAACAGTTTTTATTGCAAGATATTCATCTTGCACATTCTGGCAGTGCTCTCTGACAAGGCTAACAGCAAATGGGACTGATTCCACAGAACCTGAGGACAAATATTCCCATTCACTCCACACTGCACACACTGGGTTTGCTTGATATATGATTATTTTCATTGATTGCTGGAGCTCCATGGATTTGGTTACAAGACCATATGCTTCACCCACTTGTATCTCTGCAGAAACACACCTGGCTGGCTCCTGGGATGACAAATTCCTTTGTACCTCATCGTTCTTTTGTACCTCACTTGTTTCAATTAATATGCAGAGAAGACGAATAGATTCATTTCTTCTCTTTAAATTCAGTAGCACCACTTCTCTGGGCAGGGGCTCAATTTTGTTTCTAGTTCTTGGAACAGGAAACCAGAAGTGTTTCATCATAAACTTACCCTTGTATTTAGCAAATATGCAAAATCTTTGTTTAAAAAATAGAAGTCAACAATATATCTCTATAGATTTTCTTTGTTCTGAACAGCATGTTAGAAATTGTGCTGGAACATTAATTCTTTTTGCTTGCCTTTTTAATTAACCAGTTAATTTAGTATTTCAAGGAAGCACAGGCTATGGATAACAAGACTGTGCTGATTCCTTAACTGTAAATCTAGTTGGTTAGTAATAAATCTTTAATTTCTTCCATGTTTATTTAATGTGGATTAATGTCTTATGTCTCATTGAGCTTCACAGTCTTTATTGAAATAAATTCAACTGTAGAGAAGTAAGAAATCTACACATTAAACTAGTATATAATTTAGAGTAATAGACTCGAGAGTGTGTGTTTATGGGATAAGAGAAATAAGTCAATGTGTTTTTAAATAGATTATTATGCATCAAGATGTTGCAGAGCCCCCTGAGACAGTACAGCACATATAGAATAAAGAGAATATGATGTCTGCAGTGCTTATGTGGTCTGGTTAGCATTTTACAATTTCGGAAGTCTCTATGTTGAGCTAAAAATACCGATCTGTACAATGGGGTAAAATGTATTTCTGAGATTCAGTTTGTGCAGTGCAAAGGCACTCCCATAAATTAACATTTTAATGAGCACAGAAATTGGTTCAGCAGAAATACAACACCAAAGGCAGAGTGCACATGGATGCCCAGGGTAAATAACCGTACTTTTAATAGCTCAGCGTTATTAAAGGGTTAAACAGGAGTGTTTGGTGTGATTGTGCTTCCTTTAGGCACCCAGTGATGGCCCCAGGCGGGTTTTTATACAGCCTGGGTCACTGCTGAAGGCAGGGCCCTGCTGACAAGGGACAAGCCCTTCACTCCAGGAATGGCCTCTCGGATCTGGTGCTCAGAGAGTCCAGTGTCCCTGACACTCTGGATTTCCATCTGACAAGTTTCCAGAGAGATGCTTCACTGTGGAGAAATCTTGGTGCTTTGCTTGGGGAATAATTTTCAACCAGACAAGCAATTTAGCAACCCAACCTGTGACTTCACAGTTGGCTAATTTTGACTCTTTTAAGCATCAGAACAACAGAAAAAGAAGTTGTAGAGCCCAGATTTGAGATTTGCATCCAGCCACTCTGCAAAGGGCCTGTAGATTCAAAGGACTTCAGCACAGCCTTTGCAGCATCACTGCCAAAGCCCCCTCACTGGGGCATCTGCTTGTGCAAATTGATGATTTGCAGCTCTTTCCCTTTAAGGGCTCAGAATTTCTGGCTTCCAGTGAGTTTTGCATGCAGATGGGTCTCTGCAGACTCTTGGTATAATTTTGTGAATGCCATGGTTCACCCAACAGTTCTGACAGCAGATTTTAAGACATTTAGAAATGCTATACCTACTTCTACTGGGAGACCTGCTCGGGAAAAATCCGATTTCTCTGAGGTGATCATCTCCTGAACTCAGGGAAAGATAAATATTGACTTCTTTTACAGTGGATTGCATACACAGACTTTAATAGTTATTTAATTATCCGCTTTTCCATGTGGGGGATAATGTGCAATAAACTGAATCACTGTTACCAAATAACATGTTCATTTTGCAAGGCAATGTTGGAGCATTCCCTCTTTAAGAAGCAATACATCTTGTGCCTACTGCACTGCAAAGTTGAAGGTCAGTCAGTTTATTAACCCCAAATGGCTTTATAAACTATTAAACATAAACCATATCTGAATTATTAATTAATATTGCCGTATTATAGTGTGCTCTGTCCTCTTATGTCTTTCTAGCATTTCTCATTCCTCCTCCTGCAAGCCCAGTGAGGCTCTTTGTGGCAGTTCACAAACCTTCATCCCCATGAATAATTAATGCTCACTCCATTTGATTTGTTTTTAAAGAGTTGACATTGGCAACGCAATCTGTTGTAAATGGGAATTTCTTCCTTTCCCCCCTGACCCTGGGATGGACTCCCTGGGTGACTGGCAGCTGTCATTCATCACCTGCACAGTGCAGATGGTACCAGCCCTTTTTCACAGAGTTGTTTCAATGGCCCATTAATTATAATCTTCTGATTGTAAACTGCTCCATTATCAGCCCCTGGGTAAATGCTTCACCTGCTGAGTAATCTACCTGGCATTCCCAGGTGTAAGCGACAGTGGCATCAAAATATTATCTGAAGGAATTGCAGTATTTTATCAATTGTCACTGAAGCTGTGCATAAATTCTTCTGCAGTGCAAAACTGCAGGCGTATCAGTCAGTGATCCCGTAAAACTGAAATGTGCTGCAACTGCCAGAGGATACCTAAGAAGAAATGAATCACTAAAAAGTAAAACTAAGAAATTTATAGTGTGTTTTGGTAACATTTTAGAGTATTTAAGATATGGGAAGTGTTCAGGCCACCTCTGGTGATTGGAAAGGTGGTTTTGATGTGATTTTGTTTTTAATATATGTAGTTTTAATTCTTAAATGTTATTTATTAAATATTCTTAACTTTACCTGTTCCCCAAATATTCCAATCATAGCAAGTCCATTTTCTGTAGCTGTGATCATGAAGTCCAGTACCTTAATACTGTTGTTTTACACTTTCACATTGCATCATTTGTCACGTGGTGGTGCTGATAAAAATATAATTGACAAAGGTTGTACATTTAGGGCCAATATTTTTAACATAAACTACTTAGCCCTGGTAAATGTTGCTTATTGTTCTGTAGATTACTGCTGCTGCTATTTATTGCTGAGGACAGTGGTCTAACAGTCCTCAACATTCCATGCTAAGACATTACGACGCCTAAAATATTCCTTTTATGTTTGAGACATTTGAGGCAGGCATCTTCAGCAAGCAGAGCTCTGACAGCAGCTGCTGCTTTACTTCTCCTCTTTAAAATGAACTTGCCAAAAGCCCAGTACTTAAAATTGGTCTTGTTTAGTGTTACTAGATTATTTTAAAATACCTTGGGAAATTCGGAGTGAAACAGAACTAAAAGATTAAAAAGTAAATCTCCACCTTGTCCAAAGGATGCTGGCATTTGTTCCAGTCCTGCTGAGCAGCCTGGCAGCTCGGGCTGGGAGAAGGGCTTGCTGAATTATGCAAACTCCAAATGGTTTTCTTGGTGTCTTGAGGCTCCTTGAGATTCCCAAGCTCATCACTCTCCTTTTGAAGGAACATCCTCATCCCTCAGGTCACAAGAGAGAGGCACAGCCTTTCTCCTTGCTTTACACTACACGGTATTTTCCTCAGCCACATCTTGTAAGTTAAGAAAGAAAGGAAAGAAATGCTTCTCTTTTATAATAGCTCTTTGGATACACTTGTGGAGTCATCATAAATCTCTTTCTTGGTCTTGATGTGCAGAGGAAGCACTTCCAGGTTTTCTGAAGGAAAGGGTATGGCATTTGATTTTGGAGTCCTTCACGCTGGTACAGTGTTTTCCCTTTAATCTGGTTTCATGTTTTTATTTAGGATTTGATTGTTCTCTAGGCTTATTGACTTTTATCCAATTATTATCTATATTAAAAGGAGGTACTTCATACTATTTTTATTATTTTATTTGCTTTTCTTTCTTGTTTTTGCCTTCACTTGATCCGTGGCCAGTTACCCCTTGTTAAGGGAAGCATTGATTTCTTTTCTCGTCCAGATCTCCGTGAAGTGACAATCATAATTAACTTTTTTTTCCTATTTACATTTCTCCCTCTGGTCAATTTTCCTGTGATTTCCCTCTGCTTTCTCTCAGCACAGGTTTCTGCCATGCAGTCATATTTAGACCAGCTGAAATTTCTTTTGATTACTCCTCATCTCTTATTATCTGAGATATCCAGTTTGGAATATTTGGGCTCCCTGAAGACACGTGTTCAATCCTGCAAAATCCATAGCAGAGACTTATCCTTCTGAGATTCATAAATTCCATTCTGTAGAGTTCACAGAGTCTGTTGCAGAGAGGGTTTAGCTGAAACTTTCAAGAATCAAATCCTGTCTGCTCTTTTTAATTACTGGCAGGAACATAATCTTTCTGTAGGATTTGAGATTTATTCCTGTGGCTTGATTCTCTTCTCCTCAGCACTCTGGAGTTTGCTATCCAATTAGTCACTGCCTCCCCTTTCCAATAAGCACCACATTTCAGCAGTGCTGCTTGGAGGAGAGCAGCTTGTTTGGTGCAGTCCGTAGTGACAGTGTGAGATCGTTTGAGTAACTACCAAACCAGCTTTCTGCTGTGTTCTCCTTAATCATGGAATCATGGAACAGCCCAGGTTGGAAGGGATCTTAAAGCTCATCCAGCTTTAAGATCCCATGGGCAGGGACACCTCCCACTGTCCCAGGCTGCTCCAAGCCTGGATGTCCAACCTGGCCTTGGACACTTCCAGGGATCCAGGGGCAGCCACAGCTTCTCTGGGCACCCTGGGCCAGGGCCTCCCCACCCTCCCAGGGAACAATTCCTTCCCCATATCCCATCCAGCCCTGCCCTCTGCCAATTTGAACCCATTTCCCCATGTCCTGTCATAATAACTTTTAACAATTTATACTTATTCACAGTATTGTTTGTTTTTCACTTAATCTAGAACTAGCAAATGAAAAGTAATGTTAGAACAGCCCCTACCATTAAATTCCTGTACTTGTCATATTTGCCTTGGGTATCTGAGGGTGCAGGGGTTGTGTGATAGCAGGGAATGTTTGTATGGCACAGCTGAGGTGAGGAATTAATCCTACTTTCCCTCCTTTCCCTCTGTCATTAATGCAGTGGCATTTAAACTGTGCTACCAAGAAGTGTCAGTGAAGGCAGCCCAGAGAAACTGCATGACAGTTCAGTTTGAATGACACACACGAAAGCAGTGCTACTGATTCGATCCTTTACTAATTATCTTCTGCTACTTCTGTTGGCTTTATTTCAACAGAATACACAGCCTTACTTACAAACAGCATTGCTTTTTAAGATGCCCCTCTTAGCTTAATTCCTGTAAGACAGAACGAAGTTTTTGAAACATCATTTTACACACTTCCAGGAACATAAAACAAGTAACTTTGTTAGAATATTGGAGAAGTTCGCTAAAAATTTCCTTCCTCCTTCTCTATAACTTGCTAACACTTTATTCCTAATGATTATACTGAAGTTATGTAAGAAGCACTGTGATGCGGTATTGTCTTAGCAGAAGCTCAGTAACTGCTGGATTGAAGCTCTCTGAAGGATTTTCATCCTTAAGCCCGCAGCCTGATTTTACTTTAAAGTGCCCCATGTTGCCTTGACTTGGATTCAGATTGCATTTAGCTTTTCTAGGAGAGGATTTGCAGGTCCTTTTAACAGGAAGGAGCTGTGGTTATCTGCCCGATGGAGAGAGGTTAATCTGCAGCACAATGTGCGTGTAATACCCAAAGGATTCTGGAAAACCCAACAGAAGGCAAATGAGAATCTGCAAGAACAAAGGCACAGGCCAATATGAATGATTATGACAGAATCATGAAATATCCTGAGCTGGAAAAGACCCTCAAGGACCCTTGACCCAGCTCCAGTCCCTGCACAGACACCCCAGCAATCCCAGCCCGGGCACCCCTGGCAGCTCTGTCCAAAGGCTCCTGGAGCTCTGGCAGCCTCGGGGCCGTGCCCATTCCCTGGGGAGCCTGGGCAGTGCCCAGCACCCTCTGGGGCAAGCAGAGCCTTTCCCTGAGATCCAACCCAACCCTGCCCTGGCCCAGCTCCAGCCGCTCCCTGGGTGCTGTTCCTGTCCCAGAGCAGAGCTCGGAGCTGCCCCAGTGCTGGAGGTGAGGCATCGAATAGAAACAAAATCCGGAAACATCTGCCCATCTCTCTGATCCATACGTATTCTGCTGTCCTACTTTGCCCCTTTTCTCCTCACCCAGTTGCTCAGCAGATATCTTTAACATGACATGCAGCCCTCTGTTCATAACCCAACCTAATATGCTCCTGTCATGCCTTTCAAATTTCTTTGCTAGCAAAGGCTCTGACCCAGAAATTCTCTCTCCCAGGAGAAAATGCTGCTCAGATGCTGCTTCTCTCACATCCTAGATCTCAGCTGGAGCAGTTGGGATAGAAATGTCTCACCTGTTACAAGTGCTTCTCTCCCTGGTGTAGCAAAAGTGTAGAATAATAAACTGCTGGGAAGTAATCCAAGAGTTATGAACACTGGATAATTGCATGACTTGTAGGAGACCGAAGAATGTCCACTTGATTAAAAGAACCCAAAGCAGTCCAGATTGGCAAAACACCCTTTGGGTTTTTACCTGCAGGGTTTTGCTGTGCAAATATGTGTCTGAGAGGTTTATTACTATTTTTCCACTAAATTAGCTCCTTCATCATGAATCATTCACAGTGTGATGTTTGTAATGGAACCAAACACCAAAACATAACAAAGCTTTTAGCTGTGCAAAAAAGCACATGTGTCTCCTTTCCAGGGTTTGTTAGCCATGATCAGGAGCTGAGGAAATCTCCAGCATCATCTTTCACTGTTGTCTTCTTTTCTGTGCTTCATAGCCCTTCCACAAGTTGTACCAGACTGTGTTGATAAAATATGTTTGTTCTTTATTAATTAGTGGAGTTGGCAATTTTGTTGTGGACAGACAAGACCTCTTCCAGCAGATGAGATTTTGGAAGGATTCAAATTCTGACAGAAAATGCATGTCATTTTTTTGGCAGCTCCGTACTCCCTCCTAGTAATTGCTGTAAGTTGGAAGGTGCAGAAAATGAAATGCCAAGAATTGCATGATCATAGAGGAGCGGGATTCTGTTCCCTTTCCATGATGGCTCTCAGTATGTGGCAAAAATCTGAACAGAAATGCAAAGAGGATACATACACAGAGAATATTGTTCATGGGCACTCTGAAATCAGAGTTAATTTAATCCTGAGCTCTCAGCTTTCACCATGAGGAAGAATCAGAGCAGAGCCTGTGAGGCTTTGCTGGAGATCACCAGGACTAGGGACAGGGAAGAAGTGATTTGGCTCTTCAAGAGTGACCATTTTTCATGAATACTCTGAAGCATTTATATTAAAACCAACTGAATCTGGTTACACACAAACTTCCAGTTGATTCGTTTTCCAATTTATAGTTTTACCTGATAATCTAAATTTCACTGATGTTAATAGAAGATGAGAAAAGACTGCAGAAAGCCTTGTATTCAATTTAAAACTAAATCAAAGTACAAGGAGGAAGAGAAAAAATATTTTCACATGGAAACTGAGCATAAAATGCAATAAAATTACTACAGCAGATAGCAACCATAATATTTTTCCTTTACAAAGTGTATTTTTGATATTTATACAGATATAAATATGTAGCTACTTCCTGATGTTTTAATATATATAAAACTGCACATCACGTGATTAGAAACAATATCGACATTGATTTGGTCTCGTATTTTTAATTCATTAATCACAAGTTTCCTCTTAAAGATTTTACTTCCATCTTACTTCCCAGATCAGATTTTCTACCACGGAGGCCATTTGAACACTCCAGAGGAAGGGATTAGCACTCTGTGCTAATTAGGAGACTGTCTGGTTTTAGCACCCTTTGATTTTCCAGCTGGATTGATGAGGTCCCAGCCAGAGTTGTGTCAGCAAAGAGCGGCCTTTGCTGTGAGGCTGCAGTGGTGATCTGTGCATTGTGCTCTTCTAATTGCTCTGGTGCGTCTTTTGTGTTGACCTCCTCACCCAGGTAAGAGGTACAACTACAAAGGATAGGCACATCCAAATGAAAGGGCAGAGGTCTGTGAGTTTTCAAACTGAATTTTTGTGTGAATTTAGAATAGACACCACAATTTTTTACTTTTTTAAAAAAAATGTAATATGTTTAAATTATTTTCATTTTCTTATATTTATCATTATTTTTAATTTTTGTATATTTTTAGTTTTTATTATTTTTATATATTTTTAAAATTTGGGGGGTTTTTTGCGTTTTGTTTGTTTTGTTTTGTTTCGCTTTTTTGGTTTTTTGGGGTTTTTTTTGTATCAGAAGTTTTTCAAGTGTTTTTATTTCCAGGTGAAAGCAAAGTTTGAAATGTGAACATGCTTAGAAAAATTGCAATATTGAGTTTTTACTCATCGAACTCTTGGTTTCCCATCCCACAGACTATGACAATTTTTAGGCATTGATGTGAGAAATGTGTGTTCGTTTTCTAATGTTCACTCAGGCCTATTTTATTTCTTTTTTGCTTCTGACATCTTGAAATCCATAGAATTACATAAAGACTCCTGGTTTGGGGAAAGGACAAGGGAGCAGGCAGGGACAAAAGGGAGAAGAAAGCACCCATCTGTGATTTTTGAGGGTTGATGTGAGTTCCTCCCCGGTGTGAAACGAGGGGCGCTGGGCTTGCATCCTTTGCTGATGGCCCTGGGCTGGGTGGGGATGCTTGGCTGCTCCCAGCAGTTCCTGATCCATCAGGGTCACCTTCCCTGCTGCTGATGCGCTCCTCAAGGACTGCCTGCAGGGATAAAGCGTTTTCCACCCTTTTGTCCCTTTCTGAAGAGCGTGGGGGGCAAGGTGGAAGAATGGCTGTTAGTGAAGCAAAACCTTCCACAGTCTGGAGGTGGAGACCAGTGAACAGCGCGTGCCAGGATGCAGCTTTCCACGGGGTCAGTGCTCCTGCAGCCTTTTCCTGAGAGCCTCTCCCCAGCCACTGCTTGGGAAAGGATGTTGGGATGGAAGGACCGCTGGATTAACCCTGCAGGTTTATTTTTAGGGTCACTGGAGCCTTTTTGTGAAGAAGATGTTTTGTTGAATCAGGATCCTTGCTGAGAAAAAAGAGTAAAAGTCTGTGAGAATTTGGCAAACATGAAAAACCCAGAGTATTTTAAAATCAAAATTACAAAAAAAAAGAAAAAGAAAAGGGTTTTCAGCAATCTCTATCTTGAAAGTATTAATATCAAGTTTTTTATCCTCATGTTTTACACTGAGATAGTCATAAGCTACAAACACCCACCTTGACCTGCACATTTGGGACTCTTCTTCTAAATAAAGCTTATCATTCCTTGGCTAAATTACCACAGAATCTAAATCTGTCCGTGTGAGAAGCTTTTTCCTTCCAGCTCTTTTCTAGCTGAGTACAATACCCGCTGAACTGTAGCAGTTTATCAAAGAGCAAACATGTCATGTGGCCGAATATGGATTGACAGACAGCAGTTGGGTTAATTTACTGTAACCTTCCTTAAAAAGTGGTGTTGAGGAAGCAAAAAGCCATTATCACACGGCTGACCTTTGCCAGGAAAATATTAATCTTTCCCCAACTCGGTTTGTTAGTACAAGTATATCAACCCAACTGCTCTCAGAAATGTCAGCATCTAAAATAGGCAGCAACATGCTGCACATCAGAAACGCTCCCAAAGAGGAGAGGCTCTTCCTGAGGACACAAAGGGACGCAGGGATTGGAGATGCATCCATGTGGAGGCAGATTTCATGGGCATCCATAGGGGTTCCTTGCATACCAGTTTATTCTCAGTTAGTTGGTTAATTAAATAGTTCTTAAATAAAATAATTGCAATAAGTGGTTTTCCCCAAGACAGACAAGACATTTTAAGATTAGCATGAGTTATGTTTAAACAGAACCACACTTTCCAGCTAAACAAATTAATAAAGGAATTGAGATATTTGTTTTGAGCACAAACTGCATTGTTTTGTTTGTTCTTCTTTTGGGTAGTGCCATGTGCGGGGTATCATGGAATCATGGAATCGTGGAATGGTTTGGGCTGGAATGGACCTTAAAGCCCATCCAGTGCCACCCCTGCCATGGCAGGGACACCTTGCACTGTCCCAGGCTGCTCCAAGCCCCAGTGTCCAACCTGGCCTTGGACACTGCCAGGGATCCAGGGGCAGCCACAGCTTCTCTGGGCACCCTGGGCCAGGGCCTCCCCAGCCTCCCAGGGAACAATTCTTTCCCAATAGCTGACCTGAATTTCCCCTCTTGTCAGTGTGAATCCATTCCCCCTTGTCCTGTCCCTGCGGTTCCTGAGGAATTGTCCCTCTCTGTTTCCCTGCAGCCCCTGGAAGGAGCTGTGAGGTCTCCACACAACCTTCTCCTCTCCAGGCTGAGCATCCCCAGCTCTCCCAGCCTGGCTCCACAGGGGAGCTGCTCCAGGCCCCTCAGCAACCTGGTGACCCTCAAAGTCAAAGCTGATTTAATTGCTGAATAGAAGTTTCTCAGGTAAGATACAAATAGCAGCCACTATTACCTATTTGGGCCTCAAAAGACTGTGAAATTTGTATTATCTACTCTCTGAGAAATAGTTCAGTCCCAGGATTAATATTTTTGTTTACCTGGAAAAAGAGATCTGCAGCATCATCGATAAATTTAGACTCAAATACAGTTCATTTGCTGGGCTGTGGGTGTGCATACCTGAAGATCTGGGCTTCTCAGACAGGCACAACACACCACATCCCACAGCTCAGGTGGGAGGCAGGTCCTGGATGCGCACACTCTGTTCCCTGCTGGATCCCTGGAGAATATCTCCAGCCATGCAGGATGGCATCCCAAGGAACACAGTTCTGCTTAAAGGTGATCAAATGTACAGCTCTTAGGAACATCTTGACACCGAGGCCAATAGAGAGAGAACTTTTGATCCCAGATCAGCAGACCAGATTTAAAACTGCATTAAACTTTTATTAGAACATATCCATATTGGAATATATCAAATAGAATTCTCTACGAGCTGCTTCATAAAAACCAGAATATTTGAAAATGTCGTGGCTTGTTACCATTTCAGAGTTAGAGGAAGCTGTTCTACACGTGTCACTGTGCTGAACAGTGTCATGGGGGGATTTGTGCTTTGAGTTTGGTTGGGGTTTTTGGGGGGAGTGGCTTTTTGTATGTTTTCTTTGTTGTTTTGTTGTTTTTTGTCTTTTGGGATTATGCTGCTTTTCCTTAGGAAAAATGAGATGTGAGGGGGAGGAGGTTGTTCCTTCTCTCCAGAAGCTCCTGAGCGTGTTTACTGCAGCAAAGGTGTAGGGATCCCCCTGTGGATCTGGGAGCTGTGAGAAATCAGGATGCCACACAGGAGATGAAAGGTTTTCCTGAGGACCAGAGGAGAATGCACGGGTTTTGCTTTTGTTCTTGGTCTTTGAGTGGAACAAAATGAAACCTGAAAAGGAAAGACATTCAAGCTCACCATGAATGGAGGAGATTGGGGTTTGAAGCCCTGTTACTCCTCTTGGCATCTCTGTTTGCTGTCACGTTTTTGTTGTAATAAAAAGCTAAAGGATTGATTTCTTAAGTTGAAGACTGAGAAATTTCAGTCTTTTTTATTGCAGTAATGCTAGAAGATCAAGGTAGACTGCAGAGATTTGCCCAGCTTTGGGTCATGGTCACCAGTGTATAAAAATTCAGGCTGTGCAACGGCCACAAAGGAGTTTCTTCTGCAAAAATGATATCTGAAAAGTTAGGAGGAAAACAAGTTGTTTTTTTTCTTTCCTGAAAACAAGTTTTCACCAAAAGAACACATCAGAATATTAATTAGGCCATGTGGTCTATATCAGAAGTTTAATAAAGTGAAAATTTTTCCAGTGTTCATGTGTCTGATTGCACCTTTTCTTCCAAGGAGTTACTTCTTGTGGTGTCCCATCATTTTTACAGTTCTGGGGTGGAAGGATTGAATTTAAAGATGTCAACATTGGGGGGAAAGTGCTGTAAGAATGTGTCAGTTCAAAGTTCTCCAGGTGAATGCTGACTTTCATTTGTAAAATCATTGCATATTCTTTTCTCATGCAGTCTGGGCAGAGCAGAAGTGCTTCTTGTGAAGGCTGTTCTTGGTGCAGGGTGGAAAAACCTGGCCCAGAGCTGAAGACCCTTACACAGAGCTGCAGCAAAGACTGACAGTCAGGACCTTCCACAGGTACTTTCACCTGCCCAGTCCTTCCTTCTCATTCAGGGAAAAAAAAAAAAAAAAAAGAAATGGCAAAACAAGGCTAAACTTGCACTGGGATTCCAGCATAAAGTTGGCAGTGGATATAAATGTGAATTTTTCTCTGTGCTTCTCTGTGTTTAGGAAAGAGAGAGATGTGTGCAGTTGAAAAGTTATGGTTAACACTTAAACCTTGTGATTTTACCTGGGCAACCTTAAAATTACTTCCACGTGGTTTAATTTCTTTTTGAAACAAAACAAAAGATGCTCAAAAAACAAATGAGCAGATGGGAACAAGCTCATGTTGGTTTATAATTAAACTAAATAAACTTACAAGAACTACAAGGGCAGAATCTTTCTTCCCAGAAAAGCAGATGAACCCTTCCCTTTGGGTATCCCAGTTTGTTGTGTGTGTTTGTGAGTGCATGTAGATATTGTAAAGAATTTAAAAAAAAAAAAAAATCTCTATTTTTGAGAACTATTTTCTTCTTAGACCTGATCATCACAGCCATGGATGGAAGACTGTGAGCATAAATAACAGGTATCCAAGGTACATTTAATTTATCAAGTGTGGCACACAATGGAAAATACTGCAACCACCTGGATTAGTGCATTAGTGTAAAGATGGAATCATTTAAAGAGTTAAATTAATCTAAACATTTTGTATCCTGTGTGTTCTAACATAATTATTATGTTAATTTTGGTAGGCTTTGCATATTAAGCTGAGTACATCCTAAGATACTAATGACCAGCGTGTCAGCTTTTTATTAAACAGGAAATAAACATGCTGCAGCAGCTAATTAGTTTGTTATTCATATCAAAGAAAATGAGACTGTTCCTCCATTTTCTAATTGAGTGTATTCGCACTATTTGACAAATTGCCATTTCTTGAATCAAGCGAGCGGGGGAAGAGAGAGAGGCTGCAGTTCCATTGGAAATATGGTGGAATTTATTCCATGTTCCATGTGGTTGGAATACATTATTTGAGTATGCAGCAGTAATGGTCACTAAATAATGAGGCATTAATAACTTGGAGATGTTGGTCAGCTCAGAAGTCTTTCCTCAGACTTTGAACTCTGCTCCTAAATCCTTCCTTGCTCCATTAATGGTGGTCCCAACCTGATGGATGTGTTCTTAATGATGAAGATTTTTGGGCACACACTTTGCCTTTGTCCAGCCCTTGTCCCCTGCCGGGATCCCCAGCCAACCCCTCACACACCTGTGGAAGCTTTAAATTCCAGTGTCTTTTGAGTTTTGATTCCTTGCAGTCCAAGGTCACTTTACTGTCCCTAGAGAGTGAAAGCTGATAAAATACCACATTTAGTTATTGATGACACCATTATGCTGGGTGAAATGAGACAGAATCACTTCTTTATGTCAGATATTGCACAAGAGTTGAGGAAGTGTTCAAGGCCAGGTTGGACGGGGCTTGGAGCAACCTGGGATAGTGGAAGGTGGCCTTGCCCATGGCAGGGGTGGGAATTAAATGATCTTTAGGGTCCTTTCCAACCCAAAGCATTCTGTGACTTCATGATTCTCTAACTGGCAGACTCCCACCTTGGGTCAGAGGTATGACCAATGTCCCTCACCTTTTTGGTGACAAAGGATAATGCTGCACATTTAAAACTGCAAAGGGTGATCAGAATCACCCCCAGAGGACCCAAACCCATCCATGAGTCACTGTCCTAGCGCTGCGGGCTGGGAGGGAGGTAGTGAGCACATTTGGGTGGAAATCAGCTCATGGCTGTGCCGGGTTGTGACAGTCTCTCAGAGCCCTTGCCAACAAACAGTCCCCACCGCAGCCCCGGAGTGGTGTCAGTCACTGCTGCCTGCATCCAGCACTGCAAACAGGGTGCTGAGCAGCCAGCCAAACCTACAGCAGGGCAGAAACACAAACACCCTGTCAGGGTTTCGTTTCTTAAATGGTATAAAACTTGAGCGGGATCCTGGTGGGAAGGAATGCAGGATGGAATGACACGGAACTGTTGGGGAAGTTGGAGGGAGCAGTGTTTTGTAACACAGTGAAAGAAGTAAACAAAAAGAGGGAAAGGCTGTAAGTAACTACAAGAATCCACAGAGGTAAGATCAATACTGAAAACAGTGCTTCATCCAAAGCATTCGTGACCAAAGCATGAGACAGCTCTTGCCCTGTCCAGAAAGCATTAAATCATAAGAAGAGTGATTTAACTATGATTGGCATATTAGAATTATTTCTGTGAGTATTCCCAGCAACAGGAATGGCAGGAGAATAATGCTTAATTCCAATATTTCAGTATTGGAATTTCAAGTTACATACGTACAAAGAAATCCAAGCAATGAATATTTTCATCGTTCGTCTACATTTTACTACAGAGATGAATTGGTTCTCTGGTATTCAGGGTGCTGGGGACCTGTGCTGCAGTTCTGTTCCACCCAGGCTCACAAATATTTATAACAGTAAATCCAGCAGCATTCATTCACCTGCCAGCTGAATTTAATTAAGATCAAATGAACTTCTGAGCACTGTCTCTGCCTGAAGATTTTAGAATATCAGATTTGTCATGATAAAGCATTTTTTCTCTGTTTCCCAACAACAACATAAAGACAGGAATTAAATAGCATTACTCCCACCTCTGACACAGGAGAGTGTCACTGAGGGTTATTGAAGCAGACTTCTGAGAGACTGATGGCTGAGGAGCAAAAGAAAGCAGCACTGAAGGCGCTGAACACAGCTGGATCGGCTGGTTCTTGGTGAAGGTGATTACTTTCCACTCCATGGCCACCAATTCCAACAATTTCAATGTTACCTCATTAGGCTGGGAAAGTTTAATTTTCATAGCCCATTGCCTAATAGTGGAATCATCAGCTTCCACCTGTGGGCAATGGCATTCCCATCTCTGCCTGCGGCTGGGACCACAAAAGGAGTTTTGTCTTGATCAATACTTGCTCATCCTTCTATACAAATAGGTTGGACTCAATGATCCCAAAGGTCTTTTTCAACCCCATTAATTCTGTGATTCTGTTAAATAAAAATCAGGAGGTCAAACAAACAAACGAAAAAGCTCTTTGGTTGAATGATTTTTTGTTATTATTTTTCTTTTAATTTGTTTTTAGTAAGTGAGTATATTAATTAAAATCTCTGTTGAACACACCAATTATTTAACAATAGATGAGTCTAAATGGAATTTAGGCTGGTAACTCCTTCCTGGGTTTTGTCTGCTTGGAGAGCCTCTATTATCAAGACAAATGGCTCCGTCCATCAGTTCCCAGGTCTCAAAGCTCAAGCTGGTGTCTGGAAATGTGGTTTGGCAAATACGAGGTTTCTCTGCCATCAGCCACTAGAAAAGGATGCCCAAAGGAATAGATGCTAACTAACATTTTCCAGTGGATCTTTGCAGCTCATTGAGTTGGATGACAGAGACTGTCCTTTGGGGAGGGAGGGGGAGAAGATGTGGAAAAAATTGTATATAAAATAACCTTATTTATGATTATTCTGTGTCCACGGCCCATTCAAAGGCATCATGGACAGTTAAACTAAGTATAATACTGCACTGTCATAGAATCAAACTGATTAAAAAAGAATATTGAGGTTAAACCCTGACCCATGTTGTAATTATGAGAATAACATGATAGTGATACAATAGAAAATTAGTAATTTTTGCAGTCTCCGCCATGTAAGGATCTGGAGCTGTGCCCTGAACCGCAGCCTCCTGATGTTAATTCTTTCCTTCCTTTCATCACCAATCCCCACTGGAGTCATGGGCCAATTAATGGGAGCAAGAACAGATATATGAATTTTTGACTATACTGGATATTCCAAATTAAAACCAAACAGATTTTAAAAAACCCCAAAAAAACAGCGTGGCAGAAATGTGTGTGAAAGGTTCTGAAGCAATTTTAGAGTTAGTGTATAGAGATTAGATTGTGTATTAAGTGCACAATGCCAATGCCTGGCAACTCTCAAGGCTGATGGCTTCTTTATTTAGATGTGCCACCCTTTATGGTTGGACAGTGCCGAGGAATTTCTCAGAGGAATCATCGGGAATTTTTTCATTGACATTCACAGGCAGTCAATGGGGTCAGTATTATTTAGTGACAACTACTGGAATTTAAAGCTTATCAAATGTGTTCTTCAGTAAAACACTGGTTTATGAGCTGGGGGTTTGCAGGCATAAAGAATCATGGAACAAATTGTTCCTGCAACGACCTCAGCAGGATTCCATGCCTTTCACCATTTGGGATTCTTTTCCTTCCTTCCTTCCTTCCTTCCTTCCTTCCTTCCTTCCTTCCTTCCTTCCTTCCTTCCATGTTTTTGGGTATTCTGGTTTGAAACCCTTTCTTTCTGGAGTGTTATTTTCAGTGACACACTACAGGCATTACAGNTTCTCTCTTCCTTCCTTCCTTCCTTCCTTCCTTCCTTCCTTCCTTCCTTCCTTCCTTCCATGTTTTTGGGTATTCTGGTTTGAAACCCTTTCTTTCTGGAGTGTTATTTTCAGTGACACACTACAGGCATTACAGAGAATCACGAAGAGCATTTGTTCACCTACATGCCAAGGTGAGAAAGGTGAGCTTGCAACACCTTCATTTGACCATGTGAGTGTCTCAGGTACTCTTCAGCAGAACTGTGAAAAGAACATCACTGGAGTCAGAGGAAAATGGAAATTGAATATCCTGTTATATGGCATAATTTACAATATACAGCATAAGGCTCCTGACCAGGATCCAACAGCCTTCTCAATTTTTATATTGCTTCCTCGTGTTCCCTGCTTTTTTACACGGTGCACAGACATTTACAGCTCTGAAGCCAAGCACCTCTTAGAAAGATTTAACAGTTTTATTTTAGGCCTTTTACTTATTTAAATCATTAACTAATGCTTGATGTCAATACTTCTATTATTGCTTTTGATTTTGCAAAGATATTTTGATTTTTCATGCACAAAATCTGAGTCCCAGCACGTAGGGAGATTTCATAGAGATGCGTGCAAGAGAACAGGGATGATTTTTCTGAGGGATGCCACTCTCATGCTGGAGACACAAACCCAAAGTTCCTCCTCT
This sequence comes from Dasyornis broadbenti, assembly GCA_013397935.1. Taxonomy (NCBI): domain Eukaryota; kingdom Metazoa; phylum Chordata; class Aves; order Passeriformes; family Dasyornithidae; genus Dasyornis; species Dasyornis broadbenti. The sequence continues at coordinate 175,650 of VZRN01004004.1, read as the reverse complement.
GGCACTTTCAGCTGTTGAAATGCAGAGTAGAGGGAAAGATTTGCACTTGGTGCAGCTCTGGCCAAGAGTCAGGAGCAGGACCCACATCTCTAAGTGCTGGAACACGTGCGGAGCCCTGCAAAAATCAGTGACAGCACTGCAGGACCCACCTGTCCTGGCAAGGGATTGCCAAGTCTGGGACTGAAAACTGGGTCAAAAAAAAAACCCAAAAAGATTTATAGGTGAAGTATTCCTACAAGTTTTTACTTATTTCCTTAGGACATTGCAGGGAGAGCCTGCCTTTCCGTGGGTGATGTGTTCACAGAATTAAGAGCATCACTTTCACATTTCAGACCAATCTATTTTGTGACTCAGCAGGAGCTGTCCAGACTGCGAGCCAGACTCATAAATCAGTTGTTCTACACATGTCATACAGAAAGTAAATAAATTTCTCCACGAGACAAAACTGTGAAAATGGAAGTTGTTATCTATTTATTTTTACAATATTTTGGTGGTTACATGCTTGAACAATTAGAGGTGTTTGTGGGTTTTTTTTCATTTTATTTCTTGATTTCTTAATTTAAAGCAGCAACATGATCCAAGAGTTGTTTGGGCTTGTTTACATAACCTTATGTTCTCTATCAGATATTATTCAGAGGGGTTTCTTCTGGCATTTTTTTTTTTTTTAATGTTTTTGTGCCAAACAGAAAACACAGTTTGTATGGTCAATTTAGGTATTGCAGTACGTAATTTTAAAAGAGCTCATTAGCTTAAGTAGGACTTGGCCCCAGCCCTAATTTTAAGATGTGTAGCATTCAACAAATCACGTGAGAACTTGGCATCTCCCTGGGCACAGAGTCCAGTTTATACCTCACGGCCAGTGGTGGTAGACTGGTAAATTAAGGAGTCTTAGTTGCTGAGGTAATCATAAAGATTAAGAGAAAAAAAAAAAAATCCTTTTTTTCTTGGAAAATGCTGAATTCCTCTGCTGGATGTGAGTGTCACTTAAGTTTTACAAGAGCACATAGTGCCAGGACACAGGGAATGGCTTCCCAGTGCCAGAGGGCAGGGCTGGATGGGATCTTGGGAAGGAATTGTTCCCTGGGAGGCTGGGGAGGCCCTGGCCCAGGGTGCCCAGAGAAGCTGTGGCTGCCCCTGGATCCCTGGCAGTGTCCAAGGCCAGGTTGGACACTGGGGCTTGGAGCAGCCTGGGACAGTGCAAGGTGTCCCTGCCCATGGCAGGGGTGGAATTAAATGACCTTGAAAGTCCCCTCTGACTAAACCCATTCTATTATTCGACAATTAACCATGAAAAAATCACTCTGAGAGTAAATCTAAAATCAAAATTCATTAAAAACCCCCTGCTGGATCTCAGGCACAGGGTAGGATTTTGGGATGTCTGTGCAGGGTCAGGAGTTGGACTGGATGATCCTGGGGGGTCCCTTCCAACTCAGGATATTCCAGGATTCTGCGATATTTCCAGTGGACAAGGCAGGAAGCAAAGACAGGCTTTCAAAACTCTAAATAATTATAAGATAAACACGTTTAGCTTAACCTCTCTTATTTAGAGGTTTCTTAAAATTTGGACTCCGCCTTGCAAAGCAACCCTAATACATCCTGACCATGATGCACAGGGTGCTCTAAATGCCATATTTAATTTTCCTTTCTTAGGTTGGAGTTAGGCTGGTTAGAACTAGGAAAAATCAAACCTTTTCATGTCCCACATTCCCTTTAACTCTCTTTTCGTATTTTAGGAACAGGGTGTGGGGTGGGTAGAAACTGCTTTTAAATTTGATTAGCTTTGGATTTAGTAAAAAACAATCAAAAATAAAAACTCCCTGTAGACGAATTTTTAGGCTGCATCCTCACCTGTGAGTACCAGCAGGAGGAAATCTGAGCTGTGAGAATATCTGCATCCTTTATCTTTGCTTAAGGTTAGCCTTTTACATTTACTATTCTTTGATATGCCAAAAATAAAACTTTTTATTATACTTTATTGAAATTTCTGGATGTCCTCATAAAAGCCTAAATGTTAGAGGAACAATATTAATAAGTCATCCCGCTCTCTGTGCGTTCACACATATTTCTTGGCAGTAAAAGAATATTACATTGCACCAGCTGTGCAGAACAGAATTTGGAGTCTTGTTCCGGGTCAGTTGAAATGTGTATGTAACAACATTTGAGTCTGGCATGTGATGGGAGATCTTAACTCTTATTATCTGCTCTCTGAAGGCTTGGGGAGGGTCGCTGTGTTTGGAGTTTTTGTTTGTTTGGGGGTCATTTTTCATTGTTTGAGTTCCTTTTTAAATTTTTTAATCTGCGCCCTCATTTAGGAAACATCGGAAAACTTCAGAAAAAGCCTCAGGATTTACAGCTCTCTTGCAGTTAAAATGTATGAAAAGATACAATAATCATATATTCCAATGAACTAATTTTATGTAGCTAATGTTAATACTGTAAAGCTTGGTTTCATATTCTTGCAAATGCACTCTGTTGTTTAGGTACAAGTGGTAAGTTTGATTAATAGGTACAGTCTGAATTCTTCAGTACTCATTTCATTCACAGGGAGAGCAAATATTGTCCAATTTTATAGCACACATTAACATTCCATTATTTTCATCAGGAAACACTTTCAGTGCTATGCAGATCCTGTTCTAATATGATTGATAATTTTAGGGGTCTTTTCAAAGCAAATCCAGAAATATTTTCCACATACATCTCTTTTGGACATTGCTCTCAGGCAGACTGATTCCTACCCAGACAGATCCTTTTTTTCTTGAATCAGAAGGGAATTGGAGGTACAAAATATGCTTTTTTTTATCTCATACCTGCTTGGGATTGCATCCAGAGGGATCTGGACAAGCTCGAGAAGTGGCTCATGAGAATCTCATGAGCTTTAACAGGACAAATGCTGGAGCTGCACCTGGGTCCCTTTCACCAACCTTAAAATGAAACTTTAAATGTTTATCACGTAGAGGGGAAGTCTCATCTCAGTGAAGCGTGAGTCACTTTGAAGAGAATGTGTCCAAACTGTATTATTTTTTAGGCTTTCAATAAACCTGTACCTTTTGGGTCTGCCAGTTGTGTTTTGTGCTTTCAGTCCCACAAAAAGAAGGGTTCCGTGGAATTTTTCAATCCTGGAAAGTGGAACACAGCTTTTTAGCCTTATGCTGGTTGTTTTTGTTGGTTTTTGTCTTTTTTCGTGGGTGAGCTTTGCACATGAGGGTATGTAACTGATTTTTATTATTTATTTCAGGACTCTTTGACAGCCCTCCAGGCTCTGATGACGCAAAGCTCATTGACATATTCTACCCAGGAGACCAGCAGTCTGTAACATTTGGAACCGAATCCAGAGTGGGAATGGGTGGCATGGAAGCCAAGGTAGAAATATGGAACATTTGCTTCATATTTGGGAAAGAAAGGGAACTAGATGAGATGATTTTGCTCTGTGCTGCTGTTCAAATGGATCTTGAGTCTGCAGAAGTTGGCAGGCAGGAACCTCAGGAGTTCCAATAAAGGGAAATGCTTGTGCCCAGGGACACTGGTATGGGCTGGAGAGTTGATGTCTCAAATGCAGGTTCACTGAGAAGGGCGTAGGGGTCCTGGTAGACCTGGTAGAAAATTGCATTTATTAATTGAGGTAAATTAGCTCCTACTGTGCCTTTTACCTCACTCAGCTTCTTTGCCATGCCAAATTCAGCTGATATCACTGTCTTTATTGTGATTCACGAGCCTTTTCATCTGATCTTCTCCCCCATCTTGTTGAGGAGGGTGAATGAGTGGCTGGGTGGGTGTTTGGCAGCTGGTCAAGGTCAGCAAACTCAATTTAAATTGTTACCAATGGACTCTTGGTGCTGTTGTTTCGACACACACATGAAGCGCCTCCTATTCCAGGCAGCCTGGAACCACAATTTTTGGATTTCTGGAACACTAGAAGGTGTTTGGGCATTTTATTAACGACAGACCATAAATCCTTTAAATATAAGAAGTACTGGGTTCCTTCAAAGAGCATTTCAGGACAGTTTTTTCCTTGGGGTAGAAATGATACATGAAAACTGTCTTCCTTAAATGCACTGCATAAAAAAAATATTTTTCCTAATCTCACCTCTCTGCATAGGACAGGTCTTTTGCTGGTGTTTTGCTTTGTCACTAGATCTTCGTGCAACCATTGAGGGGTCTGAGGTTCTAGCAGGACTTAAATAAATTATTTCACATAAATAGTTCAATTCTGATTCAGCATCTGGATAACTTCGCATCAATCAAACATGAACTCTGAAATGGTTTACAGTAGAAGAGAAGAATTGCAACTATTGTTTTTGCTAAAATATCCATATTTATCAAGTGCGGCTATTCAACGGTTAGGGGTTTTGCTCATTATATTTAATGGCAGTATCATTCATCGCTTTATGCTAATTAGATCAGATATGTGTGGCGATAAGTGGAGATTTGAGTATAATCAAAATGAATTAACTGCTCTACTTAAAGACAAATATTTGCAGAGACAATAGGGAAAACACATGCCATGAGCAATGAATGAAAAGAGCCTGTAAATAAAATATAAACAAAAAGGAAAATCTTATTTTGACTGTTTATTCAAAGCAGCTTTCTTGTAGTTGTTTTTGAAAATTGTGTGATACAGAATAAACCATACAGTGGTGACTGTCAGAGAAGGGAGGCTGAATTAGGACACGTCTATGTTTTGGAAGATTACAGTATCTGTGCTCTTGCACCTCTTGCATGCAGCTTGGTAAAAGCTGGAATCGATCTTATTTCTGATGTTTAAACCCACAGGCTCCCACTCCCTGTGCTGAGGATGCCGTGAGTGCCTCACACAGCTGGAACATCTGCAGGGCTGGGCCAGGTCCCACGGATGTGTTTCGTTTTTTCCAGAACGGTCCCGACCCCGATGCTCAGCTCGCACAGCGCCTGCCTTGCAGGGTGGGCTCGGCACCGAGATCAGCCGGGGGACGTTTGCACCTTCCCACCGCCCCGGAGGAAAACCTTCCATCCATCCAGGGATCAGGGAGAACGATCCCCAGGGAACTCCCTGGCTCAGCAGGCACTGTAATAGCCGGGGGAGCAAGACTGAGTGCTTTGCTTCCCTCTCGCTCCCCTCCAGCACACCCTGTTAGCTGATTTACCGCTGAGATGGTGCTGAAATCGCTGCTGGGAGAGATCCAGACTGGCTCGCTCCGGGTTGGGGTTCCACTGTCTCAATCAGCAGTTTGCGTGTGTTTACAACTCTGCACCTTCTGTTGCTCGACGCTGACTCCCCACGCCTCCCGCCAGGGTTTCAGGGCTCTGAACATTCCCGGTTGGTTGTTTTCCAGATAAACCACTGTGATCTTTAATACGATAACCTCAGCAGCGGCACAGTTTATCCCATTTGTTGATTCAGAAGGAGTTACTGCGTTTGGATCCTTTGTAGGCATATATCTAAGTAATGGTAGCTCTGAGCTAAGGAGCAAGGAAGTCAGGAACAGAACCCACACACACGTGCCTCAGAAGCAGCTGAAGAAATGAATTTGTGGAGCATTAGCAAAGTTTTGTCTTGGGAACTGGCACCGTTTTCCAGAATGTATGCAAGCAGTTATTATGAAGTGTGCATGCTCCTGACAACGGCTAGATTAAGGCGGTTATTCTTGTGGCTGTCACCAGCACCAGCACAGTGCCAAGACATTGTTTTCTACACGGTTTTGTTGCCTTAATGCAACGATCATGGCCACACCATCCCCGCACAGAAGAGAAATAATATGGTTCTCATTGCACATTTTCCTCAGGGCTTGGAAAATGCGGTGTGGAGAAGGGCCTCAGCATAGAAAAACTCCATGGCTGCTGATTTTCCTTCTTTTCAGTACATTTGAAGGGGACATATTATTATACTATATTATACTATGTTATGTTATGTTATGTTATGTTACGGACAGGACAGATGTCAGAGAGGAAATTAGGACTGACTGATGGAAGAACAAAGTTTTGACCAGCCCCAAAGAAGAGCAGTGACCCAAATAAGAGAAGTCCTGGCTGAGATTTCACATATTTGCCTCTTATAGGAACTGTAGGAAAAAAAAAGGCAAAATTCAATCCAACTCTACAAAAGAGGTAGAAGCAGAATAATGATTCTTATCCTACATCCTCTGCAGCATTTCAGCAAAATATCAGCTACTGCAATTCCTGGAGCCAAGAAAATGTAGCCCACCTACTACTGCTCTATGACAATCAAGAAGGATGTGATTCAAAGCAGTCTCTGAGATTTTACCCTCTCTATACTAAAAGATTGGAAAGGAACCTTACAATTCCCGTTTTAATTTGGGTATTTAAACAAGAGGGAAGGGTAGATTTTTTTAAAAGTTCGTTCCAAATAGGCACAGAAACACCATGTAGGTAAAGAGGTGCAGAAACAGCAAATACTGTCATGAAAATTTGGTTTTGAAAGATGGAGAATCCTTTCTAACATAGACAAACCTTGAAATATTTCTAACACGCAGCAGAAATACAGGAGTGCAAAATGTTCTACCCTCTCTACCTTTTTCGTTTTAAGTGAAAAATTGGTCAGTAATCACTCTAAACTCAGTGGTGACCACGCTGTGCTCATCCAAGGGGCTGCACAAAGATGCAGATTCAAAGGAGATGCCAGAACGCTGGAACAGGATGGCTGCACTTGCTCCCAATCCAGCTGTCTGCCTGGCTCTCCTGATGAATGATCTGTTCCCCTCTAAGATGGGCGAGATTATTTCATGAACCAGCTCTTGAACAAGCACAGATTTTTACCGTTTCATATTAAATGAAGGAGTATTGAAATCCTCATTTAAATCTGAGGGGATTATACTGGAGGGGAGATCTTTTCAAAACTTCATTCCAAAGTAGGAGACAGGTGAGGAAACACAAGGAGTGTGCAAGGCTCCCGAGGAGAAATAAGCAGCCATCTATTTTCCAAGTTTCAGCGTTTGCTGTTTGAGGAAACAGGGGCTCTATTTGCTGCCAGGTGAGGAACAATTCAAAGCCTCTCGGGTGTTTTGGAGGTTCAGGGACAGGAGGGAGGTTCCTCTAAGATAAACTGTTCCCCCCAGGGCCATGAGGATGCCTGTGAAGGTGTTTTATGGTAGGAGAGATATTCACAGGGTATTTCCCGGGGGTGCCTTCAGTGTTCCACACAAAGGGCGTGCAGACTGAGATAAATTCACCTGTGCAAATAAGGAAGGGAGGTGTGAATTGCTCTCTTTCTTTGTGCTGAATCACTTCATCGGCAAACCCCTTCCTCCCCTCTCCAATCAGTGTAACTTATTCCTGTCAAGTTTTGGGTAAAATGGGGTGTTTTCTATATGTTTTTTTTTTTGGCTTTTTTTAAGACTTTCATTGTTCATAATACTACTAAGTCCTACTCCACTCTTTTATTGATTAAGAAAGATCACACAGCCTAACAATTAGTTTCTCAACTAGCAAGGAGACAATAGAAAATGGCCACCAAATTTGAAATAAATCCATGTTCATTTGTAATCACTGCACAGCATTCTGTATCAGTAAATATTTATCGCTGCCCAAATAAGATTCTGCTGGAGTAAAACAGAGATTTTTATTCATGTAAGCATCCACTAAAAGAGTGAAGTGATTTGTTAAAGTCAAGTCAGCAAAAGGAACACCTGGAAGGAGACAAAAATTAGATTTGTGGAGAAAACAAATACGAGTTAGTTTTGGTCCCTCATATAGTCCTGTATCTGTGCTTCTTTCTTTTATTGAAGGCTTTGTGTGTTTTCTGGCTGAGTTATTGCCCCTCTAATCGCCAGACCATTGGTCGCCAATGATCTGGGAACTCACCAGTTGTATGAGGCTGCTGCTGGATTTGGCCAGGGAACCTGGAGTTCGTACCAGGAGGGCTCTGAGTGGCTCCAAGGGAAAACGGGAACCATGGAGCTTCTGTTTCTCTTCTTTCCCCCTTTTCCCTTCCTTTCTTTTCTTTCACATAAAGGTCTAACATGTGCGGTCTGAGGAGACAGCAAAAGATGCGTGGCATTGGCTTCTTTTTTCACACGTTGAGAAACCAACCCTTGTACTGCCATTTGTTATAAATTTCCATATCAGCCAACAAAGGTGGACTATATTAAAGTCTATTTTCTTGCTGTGTCACAGTACATTTTTATTTTTATCCTGGTTACTCGTGTTGGTTTCTTTTCATGATTATTTTTGGTCCTAGATAGAGGCCCATAAACTGCCTTAATCTTTCCTTCAGGAATAATTTAATCTTGGGGAATATGTTCTCTGACATCATTCATGACTTTTTAATGTTCTCGGTCAGCCCATAGAACAGCTTTGGCATTTAGAAGATCTTTAGGTTGTTAATTACTGTGTTTCCAGATTCCTCCATGAATGTAATCTCTATAAAATATCACATACCATAAAAAAGGCAGAAAACTTATTTTCAAATTAGGACCTTTAATATACCAGTAAATTTTGATGGCAGTGCTGTAAAAAGCCAAACTTTCCTGTGCAATAACTTCTTTCACATGTGTCTTAGTGAGCTGCTTATGATACAGCTTCAAAAAAATAATGACAGTAGATCAGATTTAACAGCCTGGAATGCTCCTTGACAAAGGCTTCTTTCAGCTGCTGCATCCTGACTGTAACCATGTTCTGCGCACAGAAAAAGTACCAGGCACGGAAAATATTAATGATGCTGTGCTCTGCTCCTGGGTGTTCCAACAGCATCTGGAGGATGCTGTTTGGTTTTGTTTGGGTTTTTTTTTTCTAGTAAAGAAATATCTTTCTGATTTTATTATTGCTGTTTTACACACTTACAGTATTAATTAGTGCATCAGGCTGGCAGGAAAAAAGAGCTCAAATACTGGAATGTATTTACAGCTGTAGTCAAAAGACTATGGACTATGCACAGCTACAGATCTGCTTTCCTACAGCTCTTACAGAATCCCAGAATGGTTTGGGTGGGAAGGGACATTAAAGATCATTTAATCCCACCCCTGCCATGGGCAGGGACACCTTGCACTGTCCCAGGCTGCTCCAAGCCCCAATGTCCAACCTGGCCTTGGACACTGCCAGGGATCCAGGGGCAGCCACAGCTTCTCTGGGCACCCTGGGCCAGGGCCTCCCCACCCTCCCAGGGAGGAAATCTTTCCCAATATGTGACCTGAATTTCCCCTCTGTCAGTGTGAATCCATTCCCCCTTGTCCTGTCCCTGCAGTTCCTGATGAATTGTCCCTCTCCATCTTCCCTGTAGCCCTTTCTGATACATAAAGGGCTTCTGTCTTCAAACTGTTACAGTCTAATGCCTCTCTCTGGAAGGTGGAAATTATTGATCACCAGAAGATTTTGGTTTTGTGAACTGGGAGTAATCTCATGTAGCTGTAGATGTCCATAAATTAGATGTCACCTGAGGAAAGGGTTCATTGGAATAGTCCTTGAGGCTGCCTTTGGAGCTGAGCAGGAGGAACTTTTGTAGCATGACTTGTGTGACCGTAAGACACTGCAGGATGGCACGGATCGTGGGGAAGGGACCCATTTCTCTTTTTTGAAGAGTCCAATTCTAAAGTCTCTGACTTTAAAGCCATGCAGGAGGAGAGTAGCTGAGCCATGGCTCTGTGTATCCTAGCAGTCAAATTCCAAATGGAATGGTTTTGGGGAGTTGACAGAACTTCATTCTTCTGTTTTACCTGCCTGTGAAAGTTGTCTGTGGGAAGATTAAAACCTCTTGGACAGTGGAAATGTGTTTTGCCTCCAATTAGGAGCAGCACTAGACTCCACCTGGGTGCCATAGGAGCATGGGAAGAGAACAAGTGGGGAAAAGCAGGAATTTCACAGCGGTAAACAAGCACGAGTGAGGCTGCATGGATCCTCCCTGCAGAATCCCAGCTCCCCAAAGGGGCTCTGCAGGAATGGGAGGCAGGAGATGAGGCGAGGTCAGGAGCAGGACACCTGGACAGGTATCTCCAGAGAGAAGAGGCACAGCTAATTCAGCAGGAGGACTTCTAGCAGGACTTCTGTACGTTTAATGGGAGTAAATAACAACAGTTATGTACAACTGACACCCTCAGGACACTCACTGGGGTGTTGAGCCCTGTCCAACAATGATGGCAGCAGCTCAGCTGCACAGACCTGCCTTATCCAAGGAGCACAAAGGCACTGGAATTGCAACTCTTTAAATTTTCAGCACCGTGATTTGTTTTAGTTAGGGCTCTCCTTTGAGTACTTAAGCCTTGCATATACATTTTTAATTTCAATTGCTCCAGTGAATTGTATTATACACCTCCTAAAGATGTAATGTAACAAAGGATCAGTTTTGTGCATCAGTTACAGATGCACAAAATATAATTACACATTACCTAGCACTTCCTTTTCCTATAAAATTACTGAATTTGGAGAAAACAGCGTTTGCAGCAATAGAAAGAAATTTTATGAGGAATTATTTCACTTTCTCTGTGCATGTTTTAGTTGTCCTTTCTATTGATTGTTACTTAATTTCTATTAATCACCCATGTTCTAACACTGCATTTTAGCTTGACATAAACAGAATTTACTTCATCCTTAGATCCAGTCCTGATATTTGTGTTCAGGAAGTAATAATAAATCAAATGTGGTCGCTTCTCAGGAGGAGCCCTGACTGGGAGAGGGGTTAGGATTTATCCAGAATGGTAAAGTTTAAAATCTCTTCCAAAAATTGTTCCATAATTAACACTGATCATCACCTCTGACGTCAAACATTTTTATCCAGTTGGTATTGCAGAATATTCAGAGAAAACAAACGAGGCCATACCGGTTCATCCAGGTAATGCAGCACTTTTCTGTGAAACACCTGTTTTCACTTCCTTTGGGACAGAGCAGCAGAACGAATTAAAGACGGGCTTGCTCCAATGGGTTGACTTTTTAAACGGTCAAACCAACACATGCACTTCGAACAGCGCCATGAAATACATGATCTGTGTCTGACAAACAAAGCTGGTGATGTAAAATCACTGAAGATTCACTCTGTTTAAAGGGTGCTCCCTGTGTGGGACAGAACCCAATCCTTCCCCTTCCCGCTTTTGCAATATCTGAATAAAAATCTTTGTACTTAAAAAAGATTATTTAGAAAAGCACACCTATTTTGCCTAGAGGTCATATTTGCTGAACAGCAGCAGCAAAACAGAACGGGTAGAGTCGTTTTCTATAAACAAAGAAAATACGTAAATAATGAGAGATAAATCATGGAGTTAAAGAGGCAAAACAGCAAAATGTGAACTTCTGGAAAGCCACTGATTTTATGCTTTTATCTTTGAGTCAAGTAGCTTCAGAATACTGAGGAAAACTATTCCCAAGCACCCTGACGGGATCTGTTGGAGTGAGAACAATGAGGGGTCATCCACACTGGATGCTAATTGACTCCAGTGCAACACCCATGTGCTCCCTGACAGCTGAATAAACTTCTGAAGAACTGAGAGAGTTAAATTCTGGGGGGGAAAAAAAAGCCGTAGCCATATCAGATATTGTGCTTGCAAAACCAGTAAGTGCTTTTGATGTGGTTTGTGCTACAGAAAAATTAGATTTTTTCACCTCTCTTGTCACAAGAAAGAAGAAACAAAAATTAAATGAGATTTCTAATATATAAGTTATTTATCTGGTCATAATTGCAGATTGTTCATAGCACTATAAAAACCAGGGATTGTTCAGTTTATGCTTTTGTTTGATTTATGCTCCCTGATATTTGAGATATTCAATTCCTAAAGTCAAGAATTCTGACCTGCTCTTCAGAGTAGGACAATTCATTGTTATGAACAATTTAATTTGAATATGCAGAGATCTAAAATTTAGTTTAAATGTAGCCATATGCAGCTTCAAATGAAATATTTCTTTTGTTCTCCCGGTTCTGGTCAATAATGAACGAGTTTTAGAATTTAAATCAAGACACAGCAGAGTTCTCGTGATATATTATTGATAAACCACACTTATTGTAAAAACATTTTCCAAGGGAAAACACATTATTTGTTGGCTCTGTTAATGCAAGCTTTAACATAAGTCCATATTAAGCTTATAAAATTAATTTTCAGTATGTTGGAGGAAGTTTTGTAAGCAGCCTTTTAAATAATTAGATGAAAAAAATGCAACTTATTACCTTAATGAATAAAATATTATTCTTTGAGTAGGTCTTCAATTCACTTTCCCATATGGCTCAAGAAAAAGTCCATGATTATAACGATGTATTTCAGAATATAACAACCAGAAGTATTTAATAGAATTTTTAGGAAATTTTGTTTTGTTTTGTTTTTTTTTTTCCAATTCCTAATGGCTCATTGAAGCTGCATAGAATAAATAAGAATTTCCAGCTAGAAAAGATAAAGGAATTTCTTGTTCTAGTCTTACTATTTCTAGTGATGTTGAAATTCAAAAGTACTTTCAGAACACCCCCTTGGCACCTGAACTCCGGCAGGTGTATGTTCCTGTGGGAAACGTACATATTTTTTAATAATTATAAAAACCATAATATTGTTTGGGAAATATACCTTGGCAAAGCAGTCCTTCAAGTGCTCTGGTTGACCAAGTTTTAACCTAATTAAATTAACTTACTTTGGGAGTAGTTATTACTGCATTAACAGATTTGTGGGTTTTAATTTGCTTTGGCTTGGGTGCTGCTGACAACCTGAGCTCTTAACTGAGAGTATCACTTGGAACTGGAAGTTAATATCTTTGAGAGACAATCAGGAATGGGGTGTGAGTATATTAACTGAATATACCTAGACCTGGGAGGTTCAGTCAAGAGGAAAATTCTAAAGGGAGAGGAAAGGGGGTGCACTGCGACACGTTTCCTCTCCTTAAACAGTTTGAAAATAGGGAAGACAAGCAGTAGTTCGAATCCAAGTCAGTAAAAAATACATTTTATTGTGTCATAACAGGTTGTGACTATTGGCGTTCATTATTCTGATTATGCATAAATTTATGTAAATGAGTAACAAAAAGAAGTGGAAAAAACCAAAAAATCTGTACTTGTGGTTATAGGATAAGGCAGGAAAACTTTGTAGCTGATGGGAAGAAAAACTTTTTTCTTTTTTTTTCTTTTTTTTTTTCCCCCCCCACAAATTAATTTTTATTTTCTGCCTTTGTGGTAAATAATCTTTTAATCTTTTTAACATTAAGCTCCATTGCACAACACATAACATAAGTTTCTCCTGTGTGTGGGCTGATTAGTTAAAGAGTCTGCCTTGGTACAGAGAGAGCTGCAGAGAATCTGCAGGCTGGGTGACCTGGGAGCTCCACGGAGGCCTCCGATGCAGAGCTATGATCCCCTTTGGCTTCCTTCCACAGCCAGATCTTCCCTATGGCTTCAATTTTATATCTATATGTAACTAGAAAATGAATATTCAAAGAAAAATATGCTGGGACTGCTCCATTAGTCCAGTAACGTGATGCTACATGGTCAGGACTGTCCAGAGTAGGGAAATGCACAGGATGCCACTCACTGGCCTTGGGATTTTTAAACACTGATAGTAATTTAAATGTGCTTGGAGAGAGTTTCCCTGCCTGCTAATTTTGAGTAGACTTTTATTTTTCTAACCAGTTATTTATACTGATAGCTGGTTTAATTCTTTGTGGCTGTGTATGTGAGGAACATTGCTAACAGGAGGAAGCAGTGCTTCCAGTATTAATCCAAACACTAAACGTTTTTAAATGTCATGCTTTTAAGTTATGAAGTTGTCTTTAAGACATCCACGTTCCTCTGATTTCCATCAGCTGAAGTCACTGGATGCGTTTCCAGTTAGCTGGAACTGCAGCGGGAGTCGCATTTCCAATCTAAACAGATAAATCTGCAGCCGTTAATATCAAATCATATCTCATTATATTTACAGCGATAATCAGACATGGATGGATGGCTGGTGCAGCCTAAGAAGTGTGTTAGCTTTCAGCATGCTTGGCAGTAGTTAAATGGGAATGAACAGCATCAGAAGGGGAATTTTGCACTACTCGGGAAATCTTCTTGACGTGAAGAAAAAGGTTAATTCCAGCCCTGCCTCATTAATCAGATGTGCCTGCAGTTAAGGAAGTGTCACCTACGTATGTTTTGCTTTCTGCTGTGTGCTGCTGCTGAAGATCCTGACATGCAAAACAGAAGTAATTGGATTTGTGCTGGAAGGCAGGGGCAAGGCAATGAGTTGGAATGTGCTTTATGAGTGACCTTTGTGGGGAGCGCCCTGGGCACCTCCACGTGGTGGCTGTCAGCACCAGTGGTGGCTGCAGTCTCAAGGTTGTTTCACTAGTCACACACATGAACTGCTTTGCGTGTGTCCAACAGGCCATGGATCATGCTCACAAGCTCTGCATTATGGCAGGGAGTAACTGCCTGGAATTTGGGAATTATCCAGGGGCACCTCCGGCCTCTCTGTGCTGGTCGCTGCTGTTGTGTCTCCTGAAGGTCCAAATTGAAATGCACTTCCTAGCGTGCTGCCCCACGACTGAGATCAGGATTTCCCAGCTGAGGGAATGAAGCGCGCTTTGGCCATTGCTTTGGCTGCGTTCTGGGAGTGTCCTACAACTCCACAAGGAAAAGCTGCCCAAGGAGCTGCCTTCCCTGGGAGACAGCCTGTGGTGCATCTCACTGCCATTGTACCGTCACCCAATAAACCCTGAGCAAAGCACACACGAACCACCACACCTGGGTTTTGGTAAGCTCTGCTGTGACAACAGGACAGGAAAACGTATTCAAATCCATGCACGAAGTCCCAAACAAAGCAGAATAGGATCATCATTACCTCATGTAAAGTCTGTGAACATAAACACTTGAATTCCTCAATTTAGCTCCTGCCTACTGGTCACTGAAACCCCCATGAGTCCCTGGGCTTGGACTAACTCTTGTCAGGTCCTCTGTATTATTGTTCAAAAAAAGATTTGTCTTTCCAATCTTTCACTAGAGAAATTTAGGTGTTTCATGTAAAATCCTTACAAGGCCATTGATTTTTTTTTTCCATAGAAAATGGAAATTATATTGTATAAGCATATGAAATTCAAAAGTCAAAAGCGGAGTGGCAAATTTCAGGAAATTTGTATGCTAAAGAAATGGAGAATGTTGGTGGTATAAGGAGTTCTGATGAAAAGCAAAAAGAAAAGAAGAAAACAGCTGCAGTCTGTGTCCTTTCCATTTTGCAGTAACTAAAAGGCACAGGGGTTAAATGACAATTAGGGCAGGGAGAGCTTGTCAATTAAAAGAAAAAAACAAAAAAAGAATGAAGGGTCACTAATGTATATGACCAAAACTTTTGGCAGTGGTTTATGTTCAAACATTTAGCGTCATGTTCTGAGCTCACTGGAAATGTGTCTCTAAAGGAGATCTCAGTACTCTAAAATATGTGTGGTGTGCCTGTGCGATGTAGGAAGTTTGTGTTTACATCCAGTTTCTTTAGAAACCCAAAGAAACATTTATAGCATGGAATTCCTACTGGGTTCTTGCAGTTCATGAAAAGAATAGCAATGTTTAACTGAATTTCATCACTGATACCATTATTTTTGGCAAAATAAATAGTGATTCCTAAAGGCAACACCTTCTCTTACTTGTCCTGGCTTCTCTTCCTTCAGAATCAAGCATTGCTGAAGAACTGGAATACTCTCCTGCTGTAGATATGGTTTGGCCAAATCTCAGTGGGATCAGGAAGCTTTTGAGCAAAGAGAGGAAGAACAAGACAGCAATTATTATGTACTGCTAAAAGCAATGCCTGGTGGTTTGCATAAACAAAAGTTAGGGCTGTTAATAGCCAAGGGAGCAACTGTAATTTAGGCTTTGAAAAGATGACAAACCAGAGGAAAGTTATTTGAAAGCAAACAAACAAATCTGGTAACAGAATATTTGAGAAGTATTTTAAACTGCTTATCAGTCAGCTGTGCGGAATAGATGTCTGATCTCTCCCACTGCCATGGCTAAAGATTTAAAGGATTTTGCACAAACCTTTTCTGAGTCTTTAAAGACATCTAATTTAGGGAATGGCAAGAGAAAACAAAATCATTTCAGCCAAGTTTCCCAAATCAGGGTTATTGGTGGATAGACATCAGGACAGGACTGTCGTCTCTTGCTCGTCCCCTTTACCCCAATCCCTTCATTCAAGGCCTCAGGAAGTTTAACAAAGACAAACCTGCAGTCATGGATTGCTTTGGGCTGGGAGGGACCTTAAAGTTCAACTTGTTCCAGCCCTGGCCACGGGAAGGGACACCTTCCACTATCCCAGGCTGCTCAGAGCTCCATCCAACCTGGCCTCGGACACTTCCAGGGACGCAGGGGCAGCAAACAAAATTCCAGCTGGACACAGCAAAAAACCGTGTCAGCATGAGAGCAGCTTGGAGCAGGACCCAGACAGCTCCGGCAAATCCCCATCCATGGAGCTTTACCAAACTTGTCTGGCCAGGGCCCTGGGTAAGATGATCCTGCTTTGAAGCTGCCTCTGCTTTGAGTGGGAGCTTGCACTGGATGATTTCTGGAGCCTTCTTCCAGCAACAGCAGTGACCCTGGGCTTCGATTTCAAAAGGGGTCTTAGGCTTTAGAAGCTGCTGAGGGCTGGTTTGATCCCTCTCTCTCAGCAGACACACAACCAAGTTTATGGCAAATCTCCTCGTTTAAATTAGGAGTTGCATCTATCCCAGCGTGGTCAATGCTGTTAAATCTAATTAGTGCAATTTTACTGGGCACTTTAAAGAGACTATGGCAAATGAGACTTTTTCAAACGCCCTCTAGAAATCTCACATTTATTTCCATCACGGTGCAGGTTATAAAAAGCGACAGGTAGTGAAAAACAAATAAGCCTTGCACTTATTTTTCAGTGCATCAGCTTATTCAGGCTAATGAACTATTAAGGATTATTTGTAGGATAGTTCCACCACCATTGTCCACCTTTTTGAAATCTCCTCAGGAGCTCTTATCCAGGACTGCTTTTTCTCTTCCTTATGACTTTAAAAACTTTTTTTGAATGGACTTCTAAAGAACATTTGTGAAAGAAGTAACACATACTTGATTTTTTTTTTTTTTTTAATTATGTCATTGTTAGTACGTTTTGCTATGATAGAACTCCATGCAACCCCCACAGTAATGTCTCTTGCTACTGCTTTTTTTGGGTGTTCTGTTTTGTTTTGTTTTTCACACTGGCAATCTCGCACTTGTGGAACCAACAGGCCGGTACATGCAGTGTAGGTGCAATGGAGCCTCACACAAGTCATTCCACAATAGGACATTAATATTCTTTTTTTTTTTTGGTCACAGTTTGCATTTCTCATTCATATTCTACTGCCGTACCTGTAAATTATTCCAGTTCAGTGTTCAAATGCCAGTCATTCCTTGTAGTTAATTTTGAATAATTATTTATAACTCCAATAACCCGGGGTGTAAAAAAAGGGAGTTCCACCCGTAAATCAGATCCAGACGCAATGGCCTAAAAATACCACTGGTAAATTCTGCCTTTCTTCAGTCAATGTGCAGCGCTCACATTGCTATTCAGAGATGTAACCGTTTCTGTTGATATTGCACAAAATATAATATTTGTTTTCTGTCTCCACAATCCGAAGATGATCTTTCTCTTGCTGCGTCTGCATATTTTAGACACAGATTTTTCCAAGAAAAGCAGAATAATACAGTTGCAAGAGAATATCATTTGCCTAGTGCATTAAATAAATAAAAAAAAAGTGCCAAACAATATCCAAGTTCAGGACTTGTGACTAGAAGCAAACTTAACTTACATTATTGTGATCTTTATCAAACTAAATATTTAATAAGCAAAGCTAAGTCAAGCATTTCTAAATATATCTTTGGGCTTTCTGTTTCCTCTGGGAAAAGAGAAAAGTGTTTGGCAAGAGCTCTCCAATGGATAACTAAGCAGTGTCTTGTTTTAGTGCCAAGGGTGCCCCACGGGTCTTGGGTAAAATGATTGAACCCGGTCCTGGGGGGCAGGAGGACAGGTCAGCTCTTCTTGGCCCCTGCTTGAAGTGGGAGCTTTCCTTAGTGACTGGGAAGAAAAGGAACAGTGATAAAAACACTTTTGCTGGGTTTTTTCTTTTTTTAATATTTGACACTTGCTGGTATCCACAGAGTCCATGTGAATCTCCAATTGAACTGGGGAACAGGGGGAAGGAAAAAAGAGGAAACACTGTAGGTGTTTGAAACATTTATTTTTTACCTTTTTTTTTTTTTTTTAAGCAAGAGGAAATCCCCAAAATTTTACTACTACACTTCAAGTTCAATTCCATTATAATGATGCGTGTGGAGATGAATTTATAATGTTTTAATTCATAGAAATTATGGCAGTAAAAGAGATCTTAACTCTCTTGTCTTGGATGATGCCGTTTATGCGTGAGGTTGTTGCTTGCTGACATAATCTATGATCATAAGTAGATTCTTTAGAGAAACTTTAGAAAGTTCTCAACAAAAAACCTTTAAAAACACTGCTGTGTGTAGTAAAATGATTTCTACTTCTTTCCTGTAAGTTTTTCACCTAAAGAATGGGCAGTATTTACAAATCAGTGGCAACAGGAAGCATTTCTGTGAGGTTTTTCAATGAAGATGGAGGACAAATAGTTGTGAAACACTTTCACTGATGAAGAACTGTTTAATTTGGGTTTCAAATTCTGCCTGTGCAACAGGAATACTCTGAGACATCCTGTGGAAGTAGATCTGTTGAAACACTGGCAAATCAGGACAACATGGAATGTAGCTGCCATTTTTTCGCAGGATGCACCTTCATTTCCTATTGTTCCTTCCCTGGTACAATAAACAGAGGGGATAAAAAAACCCCTTTAGGACTGACAAGACTGCATGGGAATTAGGATTAATGCAGTTGATTTACATAATGTTAACATTTTACAGCAAATATGGGCTGCGTATGCTCCGCTAGAAAGCAGCCAAAAATAGAGGCCTTCCTGTTGTACCCTTCTACTTTAATTATGTGGCTACTCTGACATGAATTGCTTTCCCCAGTACTTAATATGTCAAGGAGTATTTATGTCTGAAACCCCTTACTGTGGCTTTGCACTTGAGAAGTCTCTATTTAAAAAAAAAAAAACAACCAAAGAAAAGAAGCAGTATTATTAACTCAATTTTATTTGGGATCTTTACTGTGCTGTTCACACCCCTCTATATTCTTTCAGTGTAGTTTCTTATTGTGTAGGCTTAGGTGGAAAGAGAAATTTGGAGCAGTTTGGGTGTAAAAGGAGCTTTTTTTGGCCACACTGTGCGCTCTGGCATTGCTCTGCTCCTCTCTCTTGTCATTGGATTGACTTGCACGTGGAGGAGGTGTTCCTTGCCCACTGAGGTGACCAGGAACCCACCAGGATCGCAGCACTTGTCTCTCCCACATTTAGCCCCAGAGTTCCTCCCCCCTGTTTCCCCAAAGGCTCTTCCATTGGCACAATGAAAATGGAGAACTTCAAGGTTAAAAGGAGGAGGAAGTCTTTCAGTTTAAATTTTAATATTCATCTAAGAGAAGAACTAATGACACTGAAGACATATATAATGCAGGGAGAAATTGGAAAAGCTTCCTTGCACGTGTCCGTTAATGCTCTGCTTTATGACTGCGGAAGAAATTTGTCACAGAAACAGAGAGAGAAACCTTCACCAGCCTTTTATCCTTGTTTCAAAGGCTATGGCTCCTTATCGCAACAAAGGATAATCTCTGGTAATTTTTATATGGTGAATCAACATGTTTTACAAATGAATGGCCTTAGAATTATTCTAAATATTACAGAACTAATATTGCCTGGGTTTTTTTTTTTGGGGTTTTTT
>VZRN01004004.1:134940-155919 GCA_013397935.1 Dasyornis broadbenti | reverse complement strand
TTTTTTTTTTTAACATATCTATTCAGAGTTGTCCAAGGAATTTATTTGGCTGTTTTAAAAATTCATTTGTGTTGGATTTATGTAGACTTCTCAGCAAATGAGGACACAAGCCAAGAATGTTTGCAGGAACAGCAATTTTAGATAAAAACTGAGAATGGAAGTGGAATATGAATTTTAAGTTGTAGCAAGCAGAGGGGAAAATTAGATATTCTCAGCAGAAACAAGATTCTAATTGATTTAGAGACAGAAATGTAATATGAACAAATGCTTAATCTAATTAGCTCACATTTGTAACTTCAGAAATGAAATAATAAAAAGGGTTCTTTGAATAACACTGGCTTAAGGACCACAGATTTGCTGCAGAAAGAAGGCAGATTGAGACAATAAATTAGAGAATACTGTGATCTAATCAGGTATTCTGCAAGGGTGGGGAAATTTGTCACCTAAACTTCCTTTAAAACGAATTCACTTGTGCATACCTACAACAAGGCAGCAGGGAACAGTAAGGAAAAGTATAAATAGACTTGTTTGCCTTTATGGAAGGTAATTAAGGATTTTTTTTTTTTTTTATAATTTATACTTATAGAAAACTGCACAAGAGATGGAATGATTGATTTGAGTTGGCTCAAATCAAAACCGGGAAGGTGACCTGTGCAGTGTTTTTCAATTATGCTTTCAATTTGGCCTTGAAGCCAAGTTTCACAGGATTTTAGCTGGGGGGTTGCCCTGTCAGGAAATAAATGCAGTGTGATCATGAACGGAACTAAAGAGGTCACTGTACTCAAATGATCTCAACACTCTCCTGTTGGTTACATCATTTTCCCAATCAATTTAATAAAGACAGAAGTAGTTCTAAGAATTTTTAATAAGTATTCTTTTTAGCTAATCACAACCAAATATTCCTAGAATATCTGCTTTATTATAACATTAGAAGCCAGCTACTAAATTCAAATGACAGTCTTTTTTCTTTTTTTCATGTATCTCTGGTATTGATAGCTATTGCAGTGTTAACTGTGTGCACTAAAATGAAATTAAAAGTCCTCTCCTGGTCCCAGGTGAGGCCAAGTAATCAGTTTATTGTCAGTGCTGAATTAGTTAATTTTCTACAAATATTATGAAATCTGTCTAATTTTCAAATTTTCTGCAGAATTGAGCATCATCTAAATAATTTATTCATCAGAAGGCACAGAAAACTCCTTCTGTCCAAGCTCACAATGTCTGAATTCTTGCTGGTGGTGGCAGAGAATGGAAAGAAAGAAAAAGATTTGGTGTCTTTTAAAGACTACTTGTTATATTGCTTTTTATCTTGTAAGTTAGGACTGAAGGCAAAGCATTTCTGCAGCCCTAATTTTTGTATACAGAATCTATAGAATCTAATTGCCCCCATGTATGTGTACGATGATTATTATTGCTTTTATAAATACAGATCAGTATATAAGGTGACAGATTCCCTTGGAGTACATTAAGTTTATAACATTTCATTTTGTCATTACAGGAACTGTCAAAATAATAGCTTCACATTTCTGTTCTGTTCTCATTACCACCTTCAGTGAGAGCTGGAATTTTAAAGCCTCATATATTCAAAGAATTAGGGGAATACACTATACACTGTGACCTTTTCAATATTCCATAAACGCGTTGCTGAAAATTTAACTTATCTTCCTTGTTTACTGCCCTTCTCTTTCCCTTATTGTTAATTGTGTGGGGAAGAGTTGAAATGACCTTTCCAGAGTTTTGTGTTTCCATCGGCCAAAAGATACATCAAGCTTGCATAGCACTGTGCGCTTAACAACACAGTTGTAGCATTCTCTTTTCTTAAAACAGGTGATACATGAAATTTTTGCAGTTCTGTGAAAAAGAAGGGCATGCATAGAACAGCATTTTGTTTCAAAAACATTCCTATTGATGATAAAAAGAAGAATATCTGTAATACGTCCTTTTCAGACGGTCCAACTTCCTGCATCAGAGGTATTTATAGACATTTCTGACACTGAAATTGGGAGATTTTCAACACCAAGCCTCTTTTCAATTCATGTGTATTCTCCTGCCTGGATAACACTTTTATTTACCAGTACTTGTGGTAATGTGTCTCTTTTGGTTTTAATATTGAAATGAGAATGGAGAACCATCCTCAGTGCACGTCTCTTATTCAGTACTGAGAGCAGCAGGGTGATATTTTCCATCCCAGTAATCCTTCAGGGTTAGTGACTTGGAAGCATTCTGTAAATGCTAAAGGTCCGTTCGCCTTAAACGTGGGAAAGAATTGTGTTTAATCTGCTTGTTCTTCCTCTGCTGTGCACACTGATGGTCCTAAATACGTGGAGCCTCAGCCCAGACTGGTGGGGGTTGTTTTGTTCTTGTATTTTATTTTTTCAGTGTTGAAAGGAGTAGGAAGTGTATGAAGGGGGGAAAAAACCTTTCAGAAAAGGGGTGAAAGAAGGACTTAAACTGTCTGTATAATCTTGAAAAGGAGCAGGGAGAGTTTAAGTCTTCATGAGCGATGGCAAACTGAGCACACTTCCCTGAACCACCCCCTCAGCAGCCCTGCGTGGTGACAGCGACTATTGCAGATGCAATAAAAGTGGAGTAAAGAAATCATCCATTTACGATTGATTGTTGCTCTCATGAGATTCCACCTGGAGCTCCACAGACACTTCTGGTGCCCTCAACATAAGAAGGGCATGGAGTGAGTCCAGAGGGGGCCATGAAATTCAGTCTGGAACTCCTCCTCCAGTGGAAGGTGTCCCTGTCCATGGCAGGGAGTGGGACTGGATGAGCTTTAAGATCCCTTCCAACCCCAACAATTCTGGGATTCTGCGGTGATTCCACAGAGCCAGGCTGGGAGAGCTGGGGCTACTCAGCCTGGAGAGGAGAAGCTTTGGGGTGAGCTCACAGCTCCTTCCACGGGGCTACAGGGGCTGCAGGGAAACAGAGAGGGACAATTCCTCAGGAACTGCAGGGACAGGACACAGGGAATGGCTTCCCAGTGCCAGAGGGCAGGGCTGGATGGGATCTTGGGAAGGAATTGTTCCCTGGGAGGGTGGGGAGGCCCTGGCCCAGGGTGCCCAGAGAAGCTGTGGCTGCCCCTGGATCCCTGGCAGTGTCCAAGGCCAGGTTGGACATTGGGGCTTGGAGCAGCCTGGGACAGTGGAAGGTGTCACAAATAGAGACATGGAATCAGGAATTTTAAATTCCATTCATGCACTGTCACCATGAGAGTCATGCCACAATATCTGTCAGGTGCATTTGGTGCAGCAGCAGGGGAGCTACTGATAAAAAAGATAAAGATAAGCTAGGTCTGACTGAGAGAGAAGCTGTCTTTTTCCAAAAGTCTGGGAATACTGCCAGGTTTGATGGAATTAGTGGCACATGGGCTACTGTGTTCAGCCAGTGGAAGAAAGGATACTGGTGAACCAGCATGCTGTGAATTCTCGTTTTTACCAGGAATTCTTTCATCATTGTCTTTGCTAACTAAATTTCAGCATTTTAGATGTGATTTTTAAATAGTTTGTACATGATTCATGACAATTCAAAAGAATTTTTTTTTTTTTTTTTTTTTTAAGGAATAAACTCAGATAATGGGGAAAATGTTTTCCAGCCATAGAGTATAGCAAGGAGAAATTACAGGACTGAACCGGTTTGCTCCTTACAGCCTGTTCTCCTTCAGTTCCAGTGAGATACAGCAGTGGCAGTGCCTACAGCATTCCTGGAGCTGTGATCAAGGCAGATGCCATGTGAGATGCTACCCATCCACCCAGCCTGAGCTTCCAGGCTGTTCCAGACATTCCTCACCCATTCTGCAGCACCTGCAGCCCCTGTGTGTGTACAGGCCGTGAAGAGGGCATTTAGAATGGGCAGCTGTTGTGCGAATCCATCAAGAGGAGACATTCCCGTCTATTCCCAACGATGAAAACTGTGTTTGAACTCGGGAAAGTCTTTCTTTAGAACCAGACTCGAGCAGTTCTTCTTGTTAGGACTTGGATACATTCACTTCCAAGCATCACCTGAGATACACATGTGTGTGTACTACAAAAACTTACACAGGTTCCCTATTTTAACGCTGATTTTAAAAGACTATAATTTCATGCATCTTCTTTGTGATATTTTGAGGGCTTAATTGCTATGTCATGGCAATGCTTATCAGAAAGCACTGAAAAGCTTTAATTACTTTGTACTTTGGTTAGTTATGAATGCATGCAAAATTTAACTATTTCCCCAGAAGCAAATAAAGTCCACATTTATTATATTACATAAAAGTTATGGAATGATTTAGAATAATTAAGCTAAAGGCTGTCTTGCTTGGGATTTAGCTCATCTAAATGATGCATAAAATTAATCTCAGAAAAATATTTCATATTAAACTGCTCCATGAGAAAGAAGCATTAGGATCTTTCAGAAGGATTTTTTTTTATAGGAAATGTATTTTATAAAAGGTATATTATGTAAAGCAACAGCATTGCAATGGGGCCTTCATTTCTTAAATTAATCTAATCAAAGAAAATCATCATCAAAAAGAACGAGAAATTCAGAAGTGTAAAAGAAGACAGAATTTAAAGCAGAAGAAGAGAATGTGATGGAAATATTAGGCAATTTGAGTAGAAATTTGGAAAAATGGAGAAGGATGTAGGTAATTAGAAAAGGTAAGAGCAAAAATTAAAAAAACCAAGTTCTCAAAGTTAGGTTTGTTATATTTACAATCCAGTTTTGCTATTGCAACCGTCTTTAATATCTGTTTCTGTTCAAAGAAACTTAAGCTCCCTCTGACCACTGTCAGTGAGGCACAACTGACTGTCAGAGGATCAAACACTGCCAACTATTTTCCAAGAGAATTTAGTGATCATTAACAGTGAGAATTGCTTCCTTTCCTGTATCCTACCATCACAGGTTTTGAAGACTTGGGAGAAATCCTGCACTTTTGATTTAAAGCTTAAATGGCAAGCGGCCAAGTCTGAAAATTTGCTCCATCAGGTGGTATGAAAATTAATTTCAGAAAGTTCAGAGAATCTCATGGAGGAAATCTTTGGTAACTCAGTGTGTGCTCTTACTTGATGCAAACAACAACACTGTGAAAAACAAGGAAACATTGGTGTACTCAGTCATTCTGATTTTATCTAAGCTTTATCGCTACTTACAGAAAGGCAATATTAAATGATAACATTATTTAGTTAATGAAAGCTCCACAAAGAAACTGCAATTCTCTGTCCTAACAACAATATACTGGCAGTAAGGAAACCTCTCCTTTCTCAGCTGGCTGTCAGTAATTAATAGCTTGCTGTCTAATTAGCTTCTTTCCTTCGTATTGGAATGTTGATTTCTGAAACAAATGTCCACGTTGTCAGCATGTGCTGTTTTCCAGCAGAACACAACATCTGGCTGCCCACCAATTAACAGAATATAGGGAGAAACTCTGCTGAGTTTATTATGAGCATCAGAAACTCTGTGAGGTACAAGCATTAAATAGATGTCGGTTTATCATTGTCTTTAACACGCAAAGAGATCAAGGTTGCCCTCTCTGAAATTTATCTGGATGTCGGTGGAACAATGGCTTATTTTAACATGTTTTTAAAAATTTTAATAATGTTAAATTTATATTTTCTAGGAAACTTTGAAGTAAAAATATCCTCATCTGAGAAACTGGGCTGTATCTACAATAAAAGGAAAAGTCTCAGGAATACATAATAAAAATAATATAGTTGAGTTTTAGAAGACCTTTTTCTTATGGGGCAGATGTAACCTTCCAAAAGGTTGGGCTACATTTGAGCAAAGGGAATATGGAGCTCATGTAGGTACTGCCCCTCCTTAGACATTTCTGTCGCTGTGGAAGGATCCCTTCTTGCCCTTTGCTTGTTCCAGGCCCCTGGGCAGCTGAGTCTCAAGGGACACCGCTGTCCCTGTTCTCCTCCCTCCTCAATCCACGCAGGAGAGCAGAGATGGGCAGGGCAGCACCAGCTCTGGGTGTGTGGCAATACCAAATTCCTATCCAGCTTTTCCCCTTTTTAACACAGATATCCTGAATGGCAAGAGCTGGAAGATGACCAGCTAATCCATGGAAGCTATTGCCAGTTGGCACGAATCGAGGGACAAGTGTCATTTCTGGCTCTGGAGGTTTCCAGGGCTTGTGAGTATGGCTCACCTCAGGACTGGGGAAATGGTAACAATGTCCTACATTAGGTTCTGCCCAGTGTAAGGCAGCAAAGGAGACCTTGAGTTTGACCTGAAGATGAAGGGCTGCTCTGTAAGAATCCCAGAATGGTTTGGGTGGGAGGGGCCCCAAAGCCCATCCAGTGCCACCCCTGCCATGGGCAGGGACACCTTCCACTGTCCCAGGCTGCTCCAAGCCCCAGTGTCCAACCTGGCCTCGGACACTGCCAGGGATCCAGGGGCAGCCACAGCTTCTCTGGGCACCCTGGGCCAGGGCCTCCCCAGCCTCCCAGGGAACAATTCCTTCCCAAGATCCCATCTACATCTACTCTCTGGCACTGGGAAGCCATTCCCTGTGTCCTGTCACTCTAGGCCCTCGTAAATCGTCTGTCTAAGCAGGTTTCATCTTAAAGCCTGAGGAGCTGGTCTTGGATGACCCTTCCAGTGCTTCTGAGGATAATGTGCAGGACACAAAAGTTATTAAAAGCTCTTTTTTTTTTTTTCAGGAAAATTGCCTGGGTCTTCAAATGCTGTTGTAAATATCACTTTACATAAGCACATTAATGATCAAATATTAGATTACCCTTTTGTGATATTTTCTCAGCTTTAATTTTTATTTAATTGAAACTATTAGTAGGGCTGTAACATTTAGAAGAATGGCTGCTGTAAGGTCAGGTGCTGTTTATCCAAAAGTACATATTTGTCCAGCAAGCTAATATTTTTAAGACATTGTAATATTAGTCACCCTATATACATTTTCTCAGAGATTGTGCTGGGGTGGGGCTATAAGCTTTTAAAAAAATATTGCAAAGAATTATTGCAAAGAGTTTTATAATCATGGAATTTGTAGGGCCGTAATGTTGGCTGATATAATTTTGTCAGCTTCCCAGCTGAAAGTCAAGTTTGAGTAACATTTAATATAAAGTTAATACATAATTTTTGTAAATATTTTGTGCCTCAGTTTTCCTTTCCCCATCAAATATTCAGCTCTTACGTAGCTTCTGACTCTAGTTGCTTGCTTTTCTGAATATAGATTTTTTATTAGTGCAGAGTTAATTTCAAGATATTTAAAGCAATCATTCTAAGAAGTATCAGGTTTAATGATATAGAGCACAGTGCTGTTAAACCATTTTGTTCTGGTCCTTTACATGTAAGAAAATATGTGAAGTGTAGTTTTGAATTGTTTACCTTGAAATTTTCTACAGATGATAGACTTTACAAGTGGGTGTTTTTGTATTTGTTTTTTTTTTGACAATGCATATAGGATGCAGCCACACTCTTTGTTCTATAAGGAAGATAACCATCCTTAATTTGGAAAGTCCACCAGATCAGAAGAATTAATCAGAAGTCCTACTGCTTCTCCAGCCATTTATATGAAGCTCCTTGTTGAGGTCCTACCGGATGACTCTTCTTCTGCCACACTGAGAACACTGAACAATTTACTTTTTTTTCAGAAATACTTTTCTACTAATATATCATAGCTGGAAAAGGATTTATTAGGTTATTTTGACTTTATCCTGACATTAGAGGATTATTCTCTGAAATTTATCATCCAGTATACTCCATTAATCTTGTCACTTTTCTAATTTTTTTTTTCCTTTTTAATGTCAGATCTTTCAAATCCTGTTTATTTTCCTGTTGCTCATAAACCATTTTCCTCCGAGGTTTATAGAGAGTACATTGGATGACATGAGGAGGGAAACTACTCCTTGTGAACGAGTGCAATGTTCATGTAAATCTGAAAGATGCTCTCAGGATCCTTTGTGCTGTTGGTAATAAGTGAGTGGGAAGTCTGTATTCCCTTTTTTCACCTGGTGTCTTTATGCTGATATAGACGTATTTATAACTTTCACTGCTGGCATTTTTAGTAGAAAAATGCTGTTATTAACAAAAAGCAACAGACTTGAGAAACAATATCCATTCAGTTAAAACATATAGAATTGATTAGACATCAAAAAGTCCTTTCAAAACCCTTTTTCTTTAATTTTTGCCTCTTCAATTATTCAGGAAATCTTGTAGACACGACTTTGCTGGAGCTCCATGAGCTGTAACTTGTCTGCTTTTGTGCCTCCTCCTTGAGGGATATTTTGCTCTGGGATTCCAAATGATAAATGTAGCTTTTAGGAGGACTGTCTTACATATATTTTTTCCTTAATTTAAATAATTCCTAGCATAAGAAGATTGATCTCTTGAGTAAAGTCTTCCTACTTCCAGCAGTAGGTATTTCTGCTTCCTGCTGAAATGAGTTGTTGCCTTTGCTTTTAAGCATGTACCAATAATTTGAGTGGAATCAGCTCCTACAGGCACATGCTTTAAATATCATAACAATGTTTCCTCTGCCTCTCAATTCATTTATGCAAGATGAGAGAGAAGATTTTTATTTTTCGTCTTTATTCTGTCTATTAGATTACTTATCCCAAGATAGCTGATTAAAGTCTGGGAAACAACATGGAAATGACCATTCATTTATCTTATTTGTAACGCTGCTCTAAAACAATTAATTTCTCTTTTTAGTTTGAGTGCTTTGAATTGAAGCGGCCACTGAGATTTATGTAGAACTTTGATATTGTGATCAGAATTCTTTTCTGAAGGCTGATTTTCATGAATATAAAATTTTCTGGATCGTGTTGCTTCTTGTAGACCCACAAAAATCTTGAACTACAAGATGTGCCTTTATGTTGAATTGTACCTGTTATGTTTAAGTAATTGTTGAAGATATGTGTGTTCATGGTGTTGAAACTGAAGGAAATTGGCCATAAAATGTTTTTGGGGGTTTTTTTTCCCCCCCAAGTAGCAGTTTTAAATTTCTTTTTATCTACAAGAGAAATTGATAAACAGCAATAATGAGCAATTTTCATGACAGATCATCTGGAATATCATGGATGCAGTCAGGTTAATTAAGAGTAAGATGAAACCAAGACAAACTGTGTTTTGGGGGTTGGGGAGTGCAGGAGCGAGCTAGGGAAATTCAGGACCTTTAATTGACATCCTAAACAAGAAATCACTGAACACTGGGTTCAAAATTCTTTCCTCTGACACTGCAGACCCTGGTGGATTGATGGAGGCTCTTGTATTCACTTAAAGGTCTTCTCAGACTGTCACAAAAGCCAGGGCCTACTGAAAGTTATTTTATACTGATTTTTTGAAAGCCTCTGGTTTGTTTGTTTGGTTTTTTTTTAGCTCAGTTAACACTGCAGCCAGCAGTAGTTTGGGTGTGGCTTTTTTTCCCCTTCAATCTGTGGTACTTCTGATGTGATTAGCAGCAAAATAGAAATATGTAGATACACGGAAGGTATGTATCACTTACGGGTGATTTTTTTAGCTTCAATAAACCAGTTCCAGTCTGTGTTCTCTCACGTGCTGCCCCAGCCCTCAGCACACTGGGCTGTGCCTCTGACCCTTCTGATTTATGGAATTCTGAACTTCATTTTCTGTGCTCCACAGCCTCTGCAGCTCAGCCAGCCCCATGGGAGTGAGGAGATGCAGGAAGAGGCAGCAAAAAATGATCATGATAAATGTTTTTTCAGGCAGGTGTGTGTTTAGCTGAGAGAAAATGAGAGTGGCTGATATTGTAACTTGCTTTAAATCTGCTTAATTACCTGAGAGATGAAAGGTGGCAACTGTGATGGGAATTTTCTAAAAAGTGAGATCCAAGGATCTGTGAACGTCTAAATGTGATATTTATACCAGGCAAATTAATAAAAGGCTAGAAATAGTGGACACATGGCTAGGAGTGATGCACTTTGGAAAAAAAAAAAAAAAACAGTATAATCTGAAAAGAAATTTTCTTCTGTGTTTTCTGAAGACAAATGCATCCAAAAATTTAATGCAAAGCATGTCGATACTTGTAATAGCTTTACCTTTACTAATAAACCCAATTATTTTAAATGTTTTGAAGTTGGTTATTAATTGCCATATAAGCAACACAGAAACTGCCAGGTACTAATTTATTGAGTGTTGTTTGGATGCAAGAAGTGCAATATGGGAGGATTCCAGCTGTTTGCACTGCTTTTTATTTATGATTTCAGAAATTTCTTGGTGCTAATTGTCATTTATATAATTTGGAATTTTTTAGGAAATTGCAGCGGTAAATCTGTCGATAAAAGTAGCACCCAGTTGTGTAACACCCACTTTTTCAGGGACAGATTTGGAGCCAGTTAGTCCCCAGGAACCTGCTGTACTTGTAACATGCTCCTTAATCATTACTGACGTGAAAGAAATTAGAATATGGATTTGAATATTGGGATTGTCAGCTGAGGGGAAAACAAGGACTGGTACTACCCAGAGAGAGATGCCAAAATAACAGTGAGTTCCCTGATCTGAAGTTTACTGGTTCACTTTTTCACCAGTTCCTGTGCTTGAGGTTTTCTGTTCAGCTAACAGAGTAAATGGATACAATCCCCATGAAAGAGAAAGAGCAGCCATTCTCTCTTCCAGAGAGAGAGCCAAACTGCACATGGTTTTGCTAAAGTTGCTTTTTTTGGCCAGTCTTGGTGTCCTTCTGTGGAGAGCAATGGGATTGCTCCTAATTTCTAAAAGTGATGGTGAGAAGGTCAGATGGAGTTACACTGGACAGCATTTGCTCCACTTTTCACAGAATCCCAGGATCACTGGGGTTGGAAAAGCCCTCCCAGGCCATGGAGTCCAAGCCGTGCCCGATGCCCACCTTGTCCCCAGCCCAGAGCCCTGAGTGCCACGGCCAGGCCTTCCTTGGGCACCTGCAGGGATGGGGACTCCAAAGCTCCCTGGGCAGCCCCTGCCAAGGCCTGAGCACCCTTTCCATGGAGAAATTTCTGCTGCTGTCCAAGCTGAGCCTCCCCTGGCCCAGCCTGAGGCCGTTCCCTCTCCTCCTGTCCCTGTTCCCTGGCAGCAGAGCCCGACCCCCCCGGCTGCCCCCTCCTGTCAGGAGCTGTGCAGAGCCACAAGGTTCCCCCTGAGCCTCCTTTGCTCCAGCCTCAGCCCTTTCCCAGCTCCCTCAGCCGCTCCTGGGGCTCCAGCCCCTTCCCAGCTCCGTTCCCTTCCCTGGACACGCTCCAGCCCCTCCAGGCCTCTCTGGCCACGAGGGGCCAGAACTGGACACAGCCCTCGAGGAGCCCCAGCAGGGCCAGCACAGGGGGACAATCACTGCCCTAATCAGGATGCCGCTGGCCAATTTGGATGCCATTGGTTTTGTTTGATTGTTTATTATGAATGTGGTTTTCTTATGTAATGCATTATGTATCAGTTTATTATTTAATGAATTATGAAAAGGAACACATACATTTTCCTTTAAAAGGGTCTGTGACCGAGAAGTGGGAATGAAGGCAACCTTCTCCCATCACAGCAAGTCCATCCTTCGTTTTCACCTTGTAGTCATGTTAAAAAGTCTTATTTCCTCACTGGCTGTTAGAATATTTAGGGAAATGGATTCATCTTGCAGACATCTGTGCGAGGTGTTGGGTCTGTTCTGTGGCTTTGCACAAGGTGAATTCTGGGGTGAACTGGGGAGAGATCTCATTCCACATCAGCTGCTTGGCAGTAACTCCCTGTTTTTCCCTGCAGTCAGTGCTGAGTAATTTATGACAGTTTATCCCCATGGCAAGAGCAGGATGTCTCACCTCAGGTATTTGCACTGCTCTCACATCCCAGGAAGGTGTTCTCAGGTTTGGGACACGTTGGGTTCCTGATGGAGATCGAGAGCATCCTCTGGCTGCTGCTGCTGCTTCTTGACCTTTTAAATCAGTTCTGCTTCCAGGTACATTGATGTTTATCCATTGATCTTCCCCTCAGCTTCCTGCTGCAGTACAAAAACGCCTTTTGGAGTTCTTACAGGTAGTTATTGATCATGTCTTTTCCTCCAAGATGGTAAATTTAAGATGCTTTAGGCAAAAACAAAGTACAGTTTATGTGCTCAAGGCATATAAAATTCTATTAGGTTTTGGTTTACTGGGAATGCTCCATAATGCAGAGCACAGAGTAAACTTGTCCCTTAACAGAACTTTGCCAAATTAATTCTGTGTGACTGCAGTGACCCAAAGAGGGGCTTTTTGTTTGTTTTAATTCCCACAGTTCTTTACCTGTGGGAGTTAACACATGGATCTGTACCTAAACCACACATAGCAAAGCAGTAAAAGTCACTTCCCACATTTAGATGTTGTATTGTAGAACTGAGGGGACTCCTCCTAGTATTTTCTTTTTTGGGGTTGATTTTATCTCACTGTTTTTTAAAGAATTTTAGTGGAACTTCATAGAGTCATAGAATGGTTTGGGTTGGGAGAGACCTTAAAGACCAAAATTTTTTAGAGACAAAATTAGAACAAGTGAGAAATCCTAAAGGATATTTTTTGATATCTGGAAATTTGGTGGCCAGTTTTATAACAAAATATGCCCATTATTTTAAGAGCTGCCTCATTCCTATGTGAAAAACTAGCCTGGGACTTATTAGCTTGGACATCCAATTTAATAAATAATAATAAAAAATTCTGAAAGTATTTCCAAGCATCCTAATTCTGAAATAAAAATAAAATAGTCTTAATTTTTATTTAAGATTAATGCAAGCGTGTAATCACACAATGGTGCAAGCATACACTATGATATTATTGATAAAAGTATTTGCATGAGTATTGACACTATTTCATATGGATTTTGAGAGAAAATTTGTTTACCTGATTAAAAAGCCAAGAAATGTAAATGTGTTAATCTATTCCCTGCCCCTTGTGAATGTGCATCTTTAATTTCCTCCTCATCTTTCTCTGCCTCCCGTTTCTAATAAGAACTGGCCATTGTGTCTTAGCAGAGCTCAATAGTGGCTGTGCACGAGGCAGAGCTGAATGTGCTTATTGAATCTGCCATGTGAGGTGCCTTCCAAGGGAGTTTGAGAAACCTAACTCAGAATTGTCACGACTCCACCCTCTGGATGGTCCTGTCTGTCTTTTCTCTCTGTTGAACCACCTTTAAAGCCTTTGCTGTTGGACTGGTTCAGGGTCCTGGTGTAAAACTCATCTCTCATTTTGCTGGATTGGTTTTGAAAGGGATCAGCTTCCAGAGTCAGCTCAGCCAGAGCATTGGGAGCAGGGCAGGGAGGGATCCTGCCCCCGTGGCCAGCCCTGGAGGCACCTCTGCAGGGCTGTGCCCAGCTCGGGATCCTCAGCCCAGCAGGGCCAGGGAGCTCCTGCAGCAGGGCCAGCGGAGGCTGCGCAGGCCAGGAAGGGCCTGGAGCAGCTCCGTGCCCAGGAAAGGCTGAGGGAGCCGGGGCTGCTCAGCCTCCAGAGGAGCCCCAGCTGAGAGGGGCCCTCAGGCCTGGCTGGCCCTGGCTGCAGGGAGGCTCCGAGCAGGGCCCGGGCTCTGCTGCGGGGGCCCAGCGGTGGCACCAGAGCAACGGGCAGGGACTGAGCCCAGGGAGCTCCCCCTGCACAGGAGGCACCACTTCTTCCCTGGGCAGTGCCCAGCCCTGAACAGATTGTGCACAGAGGCTGTGGAGTCTCCTCCCTGGGATATTCCAGAGCCACATGGACACACTGCTGTGCCCTGTGCTCTGGGCTGGCCCAGCAGGAGCAGGGAGGGGGCACCAGATGAGCCCCTGGGGGCCCCTCCCGCCTCACCCACCCTGGGATTCTGTCCCCCAGCCCTGCTAAGGTGACACAAAGCTGGAGTGTGGGGAGATGCAGCACAATGGGGCACTCTGAGCCCTTCCTGGTGAGATCCTGCATCCTATGGTCTTACAAATATTCCTATGATGAGGAATGCTTTGTAAACCCCATTGTTAGTCTCCAAAACCATCAAATCTGGCTCTAGGGTCCTAGTTCTCTGACTGACCTGATACCCAGTTAACACATTTCAGCAAGAGATACAGAACTTGAGAAGCTGCAAGCAGTGTAAGACCAAAGCAATGGTGGGAGTATCTCTGTTTGCTGAATGACAGGTGAACTTAATTAGGTTTATCGAATCAGATTTCTGAATATGATATACAATGAAGGCAAATTAGTGGAGAATTCTACCATGAAAATGCTGTCTGGATTTCTCAAAGATTTATTTGGTTTTCATCTTCTATTGTATTATCTTAATTTTTTCCTTGTTCCTTGAAAAGTTTTTTTTTCTCCATCTTTAACGACCAGAATATTAAATACAGTTCAGAAATGTCTTGATAGAGCTGTATAATTAAGTTCCACTTTTCTCTATTATGCAGAGATACATTTTTATTTTGCCTTTCATTTATCCAAAACATGTCATAAAACATGGAGTATGCATATGCTTTCCAGCCTTCTTTAAATTATAAAAATCTGTTCTGGAATTCTCCCAGAAAAAAAAGCATTATAAACCTTAGAAATGTGTCTCTGTTTTATTTATGTACATGTACTATGTATGTGTGTATTAATTCACAAGTTTACTTCAGCTTCACATATGATCTGAGATGGGAATGTGAGAGTGATTCTGGAGGGATTTTTATGGAATGATCACTGGAATAAGAGGTTTCCTGTCTGGGCTGGTGGGATATGAGTGTGCAACAGGGCCAAAGCCATGAGGTTACGCTGCCCTCAGCAATTCCAGGTTTGTTTTCCCTCCTGGATGAGTATTTAAAGGCCTTGGCACTCCCTGCACTGATCCAATTTTGCTGCAGTGTAGCTGCGAGCGCCGGGAGCTGCACACCTTGTGAATGTGAACCGATTCCGGTGCCTGCCTGTGGGGGACAATATTCCCAGCAGGAGTGGTTCCATACACCCAGCTCACAGCCACATGGAACAGGCTCTCCATGCCCCCTCAAGATGCATTGTGCTACTCCAGGCTGTGGGTGCCAAAGCTCTCCTCACATTTTTGATGTGGAAAATGGAACAAATTTTGTATTGAACAAATCACACCTACGCTTTTCCATTTTTCTCTCCTCCTACACAGAACCTCTTGTTTTCCCAAGTTTTTTTTTTCAGGTATTTTTAGTCAACATTACAGCAGAGTGATTGTTCAGTAAATAACAGTGTTTGTCAGCTTATGCTGACATTCTTTTATGTGCACACACCCATAAAGATCCCTTGCTAGGAAATCTGCCATTTGCTAAAAGGCATTGTCCAGCAAGGTTGATTGATCAGCCCTGATAAATCCATCCCAGTAAGAGTCCAGAATTTTAATATGGTAGTTCATAATGTTCTCAGAATGAAACCAAGAAGTAGGAAACAGTGCTGGTGGCGTAAATCTTCAGACGGCTTTTCATCTTTTAAAAACAACTTTTTCCGTATCTACTACTGCATTCTGCTCAGCTTCCCAGCATTTGGACCCCTGCTGCGCTGAGTGTTCAGCCACTTTAGACAGTGCAAAATTCCATCAACCAATAAGGTCTATGACTGGAATGTCTGATTATTTTCATTCTTAGCCTTGGCTTCCCATAAATCCAGCCTTGATCCCCAGCTTGTCACCAGCCCAGAGCTCTGCAGGCATTCCTGGGACACCTCCAGGGATGGGGACTCCAACACCTCCCTGGGAGGTTCCCATTCACGTTTTAATGTCCCCTCTGTGACAATAGATATTGGTAATAATGAAAACTGCATTTAAACTAAGAAATAATGTCTGTTGACTTCACAAATGTGCTTCTGTCCATACTTCAAGGGATGTCCAGCAGCACTAAGGGGGAGAACGGATTTGTTCCTATTCTGTATTACTTCAAATATGCGGCTGCTTTGCAGTCTTGAAGGTTAAGGATTCGGCCTCCCTTCACCTTCTGGGGCTTTTTTAAAGTTGCTGTTGGGCTGAGATCTGGTATGCCAAGATTCAGCCTGAAGCAAAATTTTACGTCTGAGTTAAAAATACACAGATAAATCCAACTGGAATTGTCTCACATATTATAATATGCAAAAAAGGAACTTTGCTGGAGAGAGAGAGAGAGTCTTCTTAAGGTGAGTTTAAAGTCAGCTTTTACTTTTTATTTTTGTGCTGCTATCTACTCTCGCCTGAAGGAGCAGGAGTTATGCCTTAAGGTCAAACAGGTGCAGCACAGATCTATATTCTTTTATGTTTCCATTTATCTTTCTGCCTCTCTTCTATTGAAAGTTTCAGCTCTATTGCTCAGGTTTTTGGGGCTTATAACGGGAGTTGTTTGCTATATTTTTAGTTTAGGAAAGGAAGGGCTTGTAGTAATTCTGAAATATATGAGGAATGTAAAGGATACCTGCTGATTGTGCATAAATATTTTCAGTCTCTGGCTCATTCAGGAGGAACACTTCATTTTTCCAGTGTGTTGTTATTACCCTCAATTCATTGTGTAACTTTATGGATACATGACACAAGTCATGACACCAAATTATTTTGAAACACTGATGAGTGCTCTTTTTTTTTTTTCCTCCTTCTTTTCAAATTTTTGTTTCTTTTCCCCTCCCTCCTTCCTTTAGAACTTGCAGACAGATGATGCCCCCATTGCAATCATCAGCAGAGATATTCATCTTCCAAGCAATGCAGCAATGAGTGTCCAGCCTTCTGTACTGTGCTTGACAGGTAGTCCTGAAACAAGAATTGAACAAATGATAAAAAGTATTAAAATTCAAGATTATTTTTATAGAAAAATATATGAAATATGTAGTTAATGTAAACAGCTGTCAATAAAGCAGTGAGATTGTGGTAAACCAGGGCTTCTAGAACACTTCATTAATTATAGACAGTGTTTCTGAGCTGATGGTGCAAAGCTGTTTGCCAGCTGTTGTCCTAGCAAAGGACAGGTCTTGCACTGGGACTGCTGGGGTCAGCCCCAACAAAAAAAAATGTAATTATTTGTGAGTTATAAATTTTTCACCCTATGGAGATACTGGATGTGCTTCCCCCAAGCCCAGCACCATCACACACCCAATGGGAAGTTATGAACTGAGGAGTGAAACTCCCCTTTGCCCTTGAAACAGAGATCTCCACTTAAAGACATTAAATTTGCCCCTAGATTTAAGTACTGGAGGAAGAGACTTTAGGTGTCTGATCATCTTGCTCTGCCTTTCGGCAGAAGTTGTGCACTCAGACATGAAACGATCGCAGCTACAAACCTGAGTGCCTTGAAAAGGTTTAGCCCAATATAAAAGTTGTTCTTCACTGTGTCACAATGGGTTGGTCTGCTCCCAGCACAGCAGCAGGGTCTGTGAAGCATTCTGGTGCTCCTCTCATGGAGCAAGAGGGCAAAACCCTTGTGGATCACAGCAGGAGTAGGTGCAGTCCATGGTGTGTGCCTAAAATCAAGTTCCTAGAATCCCAGAATGGGTTGGGTTGGAAGGGACCTCAAAGCCCATCCAGTGCCACCCCTGCCATGGGCAGGGACACCTTCCACTGTCCCAGGCTGCTCCAAGCCCCAGAGTCCAACCTGGCCTTGGACACTGCCAGGGATCCAGGGGCAGCCACAGCTTCTCTGGGCACCCTGGGCCAGGGCCTCCCCACCATCCCAGGGAACAATTCCTTCCCAAGATCCCGTTTAAACCCCCTCTACCAGTCTGACATTGGCCTTGGAAAACCATGATTGAACTGGTTTCTGTGTCTTCAAAACACCTACAGAACTGATTGCAGAAAATTATTTTGCTAATGAATTCACTTTGTGCAATACTTCTAATGATTTCTTGTTAATTGAAGTCCATTATCTGATCAAAACCCATGTAGTTTTGGGGTCAAATAATTCTAATTAGCCCACGAGAAAAGAGACTGGGGGAATAATGTGTTTTCATAACTCTGCACTGCACTTGCTAATTCTAAAATGCCAGAGGAGTCGATGGTTCATGTGATTGGCAAGGGAGAAGGGAGAAGAAAAAGCCCATTTCTTTCTGACAGTGCTTAAGATGTGGCTCAAAATAACCTTACTGGTCCAAAGGCTCTTACTGTCTTCTGGCCCTGCTTGATGGATTATCAGCACAGAAAGGCAATGGTTTCACTTCTCCTTCCCCTAAGTCAGCATTTCCATCACAAAATGTGTGGCTGGAGGCACCTGGCTCTGTTTCTGTTTGTTTATTTAGGGAGCAAAGCACTCTGAGCTGGCTCCCCTCTCACCACGTGGGAGATTTGGGCACATCTGACCAAGCTGGCACTGCTCCCTCCCACCTCAGGGCACTCTGGGCATTAAAACTGCACTTCTGTAGCTCTTCCCACCTAATGAATTCAAGATACTTTGGAGATGTGAACAAACCGTGCCTTGCAGTCTGCCTCGGAGGAAGAATGGATGGTGTTTATCTCAAACTCTAAAGATAAGGGAGAAGCAGCACAGTAGTTCAGATTCTCCAAACTGCTGAGTGCCTGACTTTCATTTCATTAATTAAAGTCTGGCAGCTGAAGATCACTGGTTAGATCATTGCACAGAAAAGCTTCCTACGAGCTTTGTGAGGTTTTCTTGGCCTTTCTTTATACAAACCCCTGCCATATTAGCTCAAAACCCATCAAGCTGGAACTGTTTGTGAGAAATAGGAATAATGTAAACTAGCTTTGAACACAGAGAAATATTTCAAATATTTCAATTCAGATGTAGCGGAAATGGAGGAAATAAGGAAAAAGTATAATTCAGAGATAAGAATGCTGCATTCAAATCAATGGAAGCTTGCAATTAATAAGCCAAGATATTGGAGTATGTCCCATTTTTGTGAACAGTATCTGGCACGTGGCATTGCAAAGAAATTAATGTGTAAAAATAAACAGGAAAATAGGAAGAGTTTGACCATTGCTGCCAAATAATATTTTGTATGAAAAATATGTTTTGAATGTAAAAATTGTTGCTACTCACACAAACCATTACTCAGAGTATCGTCTTTAAATAATTAATTAAAAATCAAAGTTCCACAGAATTCTGTCCAACTTCATCAGTGCAGTTTTTCTGCAGGTCAGTTAAACCCCTGAGTACTCAGGACACAGCACACCTTGAGTCTCTGTAGGTCTGAGGACACGCACCAAGAGTGAGCTCACCCTGAACATTTCCTCAGGTGTAAGAGCTGCTTTTCTATGTTGCTCTGCTTCACCAGATTGACTTAAGTTCAACACACCATAAATAGCTCTGAAGAATGTAGATATTTTTAATCCAAAATTGGGAGACACACTGGAGGAAAAAAAAAATTTAAAAAGAGTAAAAAGACCGGGGATGATGTTGGTGTTTGGTCACCACATATTCAAAATATTGGGGAAATATTTTTCTTCACCATTTCTTCTGCATCCTGGTGAAGTAAAGAGTGTCTGCTATCCTTGAAGGTGTTCTGTGCTGTTAGAAAGGAGCTTTAGACTTATGACTAGGACTTAATTACTTATTTTACATCTTCTGCTCCTTCATATAAGCTGCATCCTTACGAAAAATCTTTGATTGTTTGCCATACATTTTTATGAACTCCCCCTTTAGCCAAATACTGTGATGCTGATTAATGGAGTGAACTTAATCCATTAGGCTCAAAATGTACTGGAAACAGAAGGTGAAAAGGCCATTTTTACACAAATTAATCCCAGAATGATTATTGATTATACATGTTCTTCACTGTTTGCTTTATTATTTTATATTCACAAGACGTTGGTTATTCTTTCTGTTGTTAAAGAATAAATATTCATGTTCACAGTTTTGCGAAATGTAACATAGCTTTTAACTGCCCTAAGACAATGTTTTCACAGTCATTTCATTAGCTGTGTAAATCTTGCATATTTAAAGCTAATAATACGTATTTACATTACAAATGAGTCACTAATTTGATAATGCTGGATAACAAAAGTTACACTGTGTGATAATCATGTTTATCTTATGTTAGCAAATACAGAACACAATTAGGAAAATCCAAATACCTATTAAAATTCTTTCATGTGTTTCCTGTACTGACTGGGGGTTATCCCACTAAAAAAGGATCTTTGTGTCATTATGAAGAAGTTATGGGATTTGTCCTCTTGTTACCTTTAATTTCCATTGTTTCCAGTAGTTTTCTGATATCTTAGAGCTGGGCTAGTCCTGTTTGTGATACATCAAGGAGTTCTCTCTCTGACTGCTTCATGAATTCTGCTCCCTTTCTTGGAGTGAAAGGCAATGAAAAGTATTGTAGTCACTGAGGTATTTGGATTTGACTTTGCATGCACTCAGAGTGGAGCTTTATTTAAAATAAATAAATATGGCACTTTTACCACAATCATTGTTCAGAGGAGCACGGTGTGTTACAGCTCCAACAATCACTTCCACCAGGTGATCTCAAAAACCAGACACCAACAAGTCCACCAAGAAAAATGAGTCTTTCTGGTTTTAGGACGATTGACGAATCCAGAAACCTCTTGGTATAAATATGGGGTATCACAATATAAATAATGCTATTTAACCCAAAATTTACACTTTAACCCAAAATTTACCCTTTAAAATAATGAGCTGCAGAGCATGAAGCGCCTCAGTGTTTTACTGCCCGATGCTCTGTTTTCCCAGGCATCTTCCTGGCTTCTTAGGAGAAGATCCAGCAACAGAGCAGTGGCAAACTGGGCATTTTCAGCCGTCCTGACCTCAGCTGATGGTTCCCCAGTCCTGCCTAACAGGCTTGCAGTGTGTCCCGGAGCACCTCTGGACCCCAGGTAATTCATTCTCTTCTGCTTCTTGAAATTTTGGTGCTTTCCATTTCTTTCCACTTTCCATCAGGGTAAAATTTGCTTTTTATTATTCTGTGTTTTCTAAGCAAGAGAAAGATTTTGGTTCAATCTGTGCCTGATTGAGCCCAGTATAATCTAGAAATGGGAGACCTCTCCAACCCTCCAGTACCAGGGACCTTAATGCTCTTTGCACAGCTCCTTTTGCTTCCTCTTCTCTTTCCTCTTCTCTTTCCTTATTGCACCATAATCACTCAAAGCTTCTTAAGTTTCTGAAGTCTTTTTCTAAAAACAAGTTTTATCCTCTCCTTTTTTTTTTCTTTTTCTTTCTTT
>VZRN01004004.1:116172-134873 GCA_013397935.1 Dasyornis broadbenti | reverse complement strand
TTTTTTTTTTTTTTTTTTTTGAAACAATAAGAAACTCTTTCAATTTGAATCAAAAGAAGGATAAAATGAATATTTGACAAGTGTTCTGGGGCTTATTTCAATAAGTTGCATGTATCAAACATGTTCAGGTTTTGACATGTTCTCCTATTGTCCACATATATTTTTAATGACAAGTTGTGTCAAGATGCATCTGCTTTAATCTCATGTATTTTGGCAGTTCCTTAACTGGAAGACTCTTTACTCCACCAGGTTGCCACAAAAGAATTTCCTTTCATTTTCTTCCTCAACTGACAAAAACAGAAGGGCCTTTACATTTTTAATGACAAAGAGGGTTTCTGTATTCAGGGGAAAAAAAAAAAGGAAAAAAACACTTTTTTGAAAAATGAGACTGCGGCACACATTTGTACACTCCTGTCAGGACTAAAGGAAAAAAACTGTACAGACAAGACATCACTGTAGGCCCTTAAAGCTTTGCTACCTATCACAGAGTTTTGGAAACCTTGTCACTACAAACTTGCATGTACTTGACATTAATGGTTGATACTCGATGAGAGAAATATCCTTTTACACGAAAGGGATTATTCCAAAAACAAGTGAAAAATATGTGCTCTGAGGAAGAGGTGAGGATCAGCTGTGAACCTGCTTTGCTTGTTGCCTCCTGCCAAGAGAGTGAGCACTGACTGTGCAACACGTTTGGGTTATGAACAAAAAATTAACAAAGGAAGGCTGGAACAGGTCTTAAATCTAGAATAAATTTTTTTTTTCAATGGTTCTTCCTAACTACAGCTCCTGTGCTTCCCTATATTAACAAGGAAACACACAAATTTAAGCCTGTGGTTGTTAAAGATGTTTCAATTTTGTTTCCTTTTTTGCAAAACGTAACAGCTTGCATGGAAAATCATTCAAAAATAGCTTATAGCTATGAACACAAACTACTTATTTTTAATTTAATATTTATTAAGTGTGAATGCAATGTAAAATGTTTTGTGAATTAATGAAAACTATTTTATCTTCTGAAAATGAACCCTATCACAGATTTTCTGTTTCAATATGCATTTCAATGATAGGTTTTTCTTTTCCCTTGAAAAATCCTTTGCTATGTATTTGTTTAATAGTAAATAAGTAATTTTGAATTTAGATTTGCAGAATGATTCAAGGAAGTAGACCTCTGTATTTCTTCAACATTTTTTAATGAAACTGAGAAAACAAGCTAAACCATTTTATTCTTCCACCCCTGCCGCCATGTGTCTACTCTGCTGAAATATTTACTAGCATTTACAAGAGCTCTCACTCGCCTCTCCAAAACATTTTTGGCATTTGAAAAAAAAACCCCTCTAACCTGGTATAGAATCTTGTATGTGACAGTCATAATGTGTAGTCATGCAGATGAACATGCAGGTTTCTCCCAAAATGCTTTTTGTGGATACACTGACAGTTCGTTTCCTGCAGCAAATTCCTTTCCCCACTGCTCAGCCACACTTGACCTCAAACTCAGAGTCTAATTGAACACTCCAAGCCTGAGTGATTTTGGAACCTGCTCCAGTCCCTGCAGCATTTGACAAGAATCTCTCCCAGCTGTGCACCCAGCAATGACTTTTTCTTTAATTAGTATTGGAAGGGAAACCTCCTACCACATTCAACCTTTGCAGCTGCTACCCAGGTGTTTTCTGGGACATATGAATTTCTGATTATAACACTGGGGAAAAGTGCTGGAGCTGCTTCCACATGTGTCTGATAAAGCTAAAGTAGAAGGGGATGCTGCCCTCTGCCCCTGTGCCCAGGTGAGACCCCACCTGCAGAGCTGCCCCAGCCCTGGGCCCAGCACAGGAAGGAGCTGGAGCTGCT
Organism: Dasyornis broadbenti; assembly: GCA_013397935.1. Lineage (NCBI taxonomy): Eukaryota > Metazoa > Chordata > Aves > Passeriformes > Dasyornithidae > Dasyornis > Dasyornis broadbenti. The sequence continues at coordinate 133,028 of VZRN01004004.1, read as the reverse complement.
GGAGAGAGCCCAGAGGAGGCTCCAGGATGAGCAGAGGGATGGAGCAGCTCTGCTGGGAGGAAAGGCTGCGAGAGCTGCGATTGTTGAGCCTGGAGAGGAGAAGCTTTGGGCTGAGCTCAGTGTGGCCTTGCAGGGCCTGAAGGAGCTGCAGGAAAGATGGAGAGAGACAATTGCCAAGGGCTGCAGGGACAGGACACAGGGAATGGCTTCCCAGTGCCAGAGGGCAGGGCTGGATGGGATCTTGGGAAGGAATTGTTCCCTGGGAGGCTGGGGAGGCCCTGGCCCAGGGTGCCCAGAGAAGCTGGGGCTGCCCCTGGATCCCTGGCAGTGTCCAAGGCCAGGTTGGACACTGGGGCTTGGAGCAGCCTGGGACAGTGGAAGGTGTCCTGCCCATGGCAGGGGGTAGAACAAGATGGTCCTGAAGAACCTTTCCAAGCCATTCTGGGATTCTATGGTTTGACGTTTTAGACATTTGCGCTCTGGAACACCAGAAATGAGGCAGCAATTATGGCTATTGTCATAAGCATAAGGTAGGTGCTGGAAGAATTAATTCACTATTAATTTCCAAGCTGTTGTTGAGAGTGACTCCATATCCACATGTAGAGACATAATGTCCTCTCTCCCAGTACATCTAGGAGCTGTCAGATCCAAAAATCCCTTTTCCTTGGAATACAAATCCTGTTCAGATGCACATCTTGGCTGTCAAAGAGTACAAAAATGGTATTGGCTGTGCCTGACTGGCTTTCTATGCCAGTTCAGAATCTCTGCTTCCTCAAACATCTCTAGGGGAATCGTCTGCTTCCCCAGAGAAAAATACAAAATTGTGTCCTTGCATTCAAGCTCCAGTTTTTAAACTTGTCTTTTTGCTCCCGGAAACTGGATAAAAATCAAGATTACAGATTCCACCTGTTCTCAGTGCAGGTCAGTGTGCACCTGAATGCCAGCAGCTGATGGTTCTGTTTTGCTGGAGCTTTGTTCATTGTTATTATGTACCCTCTTCACAACACCATCACATTTCTTCCCATGGCTGTAGACTGATTTCCTGATCCTGTTACGTTGCCTCCTCTACCACTCACTGTCCAAAATCGGTGCAAAGTGCCCATGGATCCCAGAATCCCAGGGTGGGTGAGGCTGGAGGGGCCCCCAGGGGCTCATCTGGTGCCACCTCCCTGCTCCTGCAGGGCCAGCCCAGAGCACAGGGCACAGCAGTGTGTCCATGTGGCTCTGGAATATCCCAGGGAGGAGACTCCACAGCCTCTGTGCACAATCTGTTCAGGGCTGGGCACTGCCCAGGGAAGAAGTTGTGCCTCCTGTGCAGGGGGAGCTCCCTGGGCTCAGTCCCTGCCCGTTGCTCTGGTGCCATCGCTGGGCCCCCGCAGCAGAGCCCGGGCCCTGCTCGGAGCCTCCCTGCAGCCAGGGCCAGCCAGGCCTGAGGGCCCCTCTCAGCTGGGGCTCCTCTGGAGGCTGAGCAGCCCCAACTTGATGATGAAGGGTTTTTATCCATAACTGCCAGTCTGAAATCTCTATTTAAAGCTCCAGAGTCTTTTCCTCAGGATTTTGATTACCTTTCATTCAAGTATGTCTATACTCAAGAAAAATAATACAGACGAGATCTAATCATATATTAACATGTCCTTTATGGAAAGACTGAGACATGAAAGAAGGAACAGCATTTATTTTCAAACTGAGTAAATATCTATTTGTGTTGCTGTAACCAACACAAGGCCCAAACCCAACCAGGCCAGTCTGTGTCCTTCAGCTCTAGAGAGAGCTTTCAGCTCCAGCAGCTTTTCTTAGTCCCTTTTTCCCCTGGTTTTCCTTAGCTCCATATGATACCTATGTATGCATTATGAATGTGCTTTGTCGTGGATCTCCTGCAGCTGTTGGTGCTCCCTGTCAGTTCTGATCACCCGTATCCGTGTGCCTTGGCATCTAACTCCAGCAGTCAATGCCATTAGCCAGCTATCCAGGTGGGAATGTCCGTGTCAACTCCTGCCTCACCTTCAGCTGACTTGGTTATTATTATTATCATAAACTCTCTTTGTAGTCACATTTCATTGTTTCAGCTCATATCAATCTCAACTTGCCTCCTATGTCACCTTTCTCTGCACAGTCACATTGTCTCCACTAAATTAGTTTCTCCTCTGAATGCTGAATTCTTTGTTTTGAAAATAACTGGAAATAGACTCCTTTTTTTTTGATCTTCTGAAAACTCAGCACAAGGATAAAATTTCAGTATTTCCAACTAAAATGACTGCAGGAAGAAGTGTGGATAAGCCATATTATTTAAAAATCTACCTTGTAGTTCTCATCCTCTTTTTAGACAGGAAACTAAAGAGAATTGCAACATGGCATTTGTTGCATCAGAAAGCAATTACTAATTTTATAGAGATGCAAGTAAATGCAGCTACCAAAATGTTTGTTTCTTTAGCACTGTAATCTATTTTAATTCATGTCCTAGGAAATTAATGGCACAGGGAAATGCACATATATCAGAGTACCTTGTGCATAGGTGGAGCAGCACATATCCAGGTTTAACCTAATGTAGCAGTGCACATCTACTCCTTTAAAATGCAGCCCTGACAGTTTGCTGAAGTCTGACTCTGATCATGACAACAGCCCATTTCCCAAGAAGCTTCTAGATTCAGGTTTTGGTGAAGACATTGTCAATTCAAGTGTTAGTTACACATATAAAAATCAATACTTTAGACAAGCTATATTTTTCTTTTCTTTCTTTTCCCCTTCAAAGGCTAGAGTTGAAAAAATAAATATTATCGGTATTTTTTGGTTTTTTTTTTTAATTTCTATTTTTTTTTCCCCCTTCCTATTCCTTTTGAGGGGAAAAAACCCCTCAATGTTTAAATTTTCCAGCTGATGCATTCTACTGTGATAGTTTCTGTTAGGTTGCCTCAGCCATGTCAAATGATATAAAGTTACATGATGTAATTATGTGACTTGCATTGAGTTATCTCAATATGACATAGCAGGCAGGCGACCTGCTGGAAAAAACACACTTTCCTGGAAACTGCAGATAAATTTTCTGAAAGTGGAAAGCAGTTAGTAGTGGCTGCCCTGGGTAACAACATCAGGCCTGCCATTCTGCAGTATATTTATTATTGATTTGGTGGATGGCTTGGTGAATGTTGCTGATAACAGAAAATTCCTTAGACTAAAGAAAACCTCACAGAATAGTAAGATTTCCCGAAGGATCAAGTCAAACTGGGTGACTGAGTAATATGGTGATAACATGCTGCTGATAATAGGTTGATAAAATGAAATGTATAACCTTAATACTTTAATGTAGAAGGTAAATAATCTCTTCCAACATGGCTTAACTTTTTAATACATCTGTGGGTTCAGAACTGAACAATACTCCTGAGATCTTACGGAAGGTGTATCTAAATTTCCCTGTGGATCATTCTTGTTTCCGCTGGCATTGATGAATCCTCATCAATGATGGCCAAGAATTAACAAAAAGTGAAAATACTATAAAACAAAAATTTTGTGGCATGCTGAGCATCCTCTAGCAAGCTTCTTGATGTTTTTCCTAGCTCTGATTTTGCTGCGCTGTTCCATGCCCCTTGCTTCCCTGTCACCAGTGTTATCACCAGAAACGCTGTATACTCTGCTGCCGTATCATCACTATTCCAGAAAACAAAAGGAATAAGCTCAGACAAGGGGAACACTAGCAAAAATCAATCAAGATTTGCAGCCTACAGTCTATTAGCCATGTTGTCACCTTCGACATCTGTTAGAACACAGAATGATTTATTCTTTGATAAATGCTGTCCGCCAGATATGTTCTTCTGTATTTTCTACATCACCCTGATGAAAAAGTATGTTCTCCCTGTTTTGTTTGGTGTGCCCAGTCTGGATGGGGGTGGATGGGTTGGTTTGTGTTGCCATCAAGTGCTGCCCACAAGACATTTTTTTCTATTTACTCTCAGAAGTAAAATAGAGCTGACAAAGAAGCCATGGGTTGCAACACGGCTGCAGTGGCCTCCTTAAAATATCCTGAACATTGACAAATGATTGCACCCTCTCTTACATGATCTTTTAATAGTTGCATGTATGGAGACAAGGATTTCAGCACAGATAGCAAAATTACCTTAGAAGTTAATCTGTTCTATCTGTGGGCTGTTAAAACACCACTTTTAAAATATCTTTCCCTCGTGGTTAGTATGTGGTTAATCCAGAGGGCTTTAAAGTGGAAGAAACTCCAAAAGAAGCCTGCCAAAAGGCTTGTCCAAACTTCCAGAAACTTTTGTTCAAAATTGTCTTCCAGATTCTTTATTTAGTCTTTTCCAAACTGGTTAGTGACTGCCAGGGCTCTGCAAATCAGAAATGCAAGTGTGGCTCATTCTGTCTTTAATTCTATCAACATGTTTGTGTTGATCACTAATACAAGTAATTTGCTACACAAGAATGAAAATGTATTGTACTTTGTCTCTTTAATTTAGGAATGAATCAATTCAAAAGGCTGCTCTCCATATCCTGTTAGCAATGAAAATAAAGTTCAAAAGTTTAATTACCGCAGTCATGTTGAGTTTGCATTTGGACTCAAAGGAAGCAAAATAGAAGAGAAGGTTGATGGAGTATCAGCTGATCTTCTCTTAGGAGAAGGTGAGAAAAATCAATGTAAGGAAGACTTAGAAAGGAAATGGAAAGTGTTGAAAGATAAATGAAGGTCTTTCATCTAGCAGTGAATATACTATGAGAAAAAAAATGATCCAATGGAGATGAAAAATAAAGTGCTGGAAAGAGACATCTATAAGGTGTAAAATATCTGGACCAAAGGTGAAGTAGGAAGATTAAAGAGTGAAGTCAGGCAAGTGTAAAAACTCCTGATAAAAAAGTATAAAAGTGGACAATAAAAAGAAGAGTGTCGGAGGTTAGGATAAGTAAAATATGTTGAATTGCCAAAAAGAAGAAGATTATGTTGAAGGGGCCTGTGAGACTGTAAAATTCATTCAGAAATGCCTTTCATAAAAAAACATGTACAGTGAAAATAATGCATAAACCCAATATAAACAGTTTAAAATTTGAGCCTGAGTTTATAACTGAACATGTGCAAATACAAAAATTCTCATTTTGCTTTGTGAGCGTCTGAGTTCTTCCAGCTGCTCAGGGAGCTGGCAGGATATCTCTTCCAATAAACCTACAGTTCTTTAGTTCACCCATCCAGCAGGATGACATTCCCCCAAGCAGGACTGGAATGCAGCAGGAATGATGGAAGGGATGCCATGAGGAAGTCGTTTCCTTTGCCTCATCATCAACAGCGAGTCATTAGAATCAAGTGAAGCCAACAGAATTGCTGAATCAACCAAGATTTCATCAGGACTTTATTTCTGGAACAATTTGCAGTGGTTAGAGGGGGTTTCCACCTTTCACCTGACTGGGCTTTAAAGTTCAAGTGCTTTGTTTTGCTCTGAAATGGATTAGAGGTGCTCATACCTGCACTTACAGGTGGCAACCACGGGTCTGGGGAAGCCTTTCTAAGCTCATCTGTCATAATTAAGACGTTAAAATACATGAGGATAGATAAATAGGTAACTAAATTGAAATTAAGATAGGTCAGCTGCATACAAAAAGTATTTGAAGTGTTTTCCCTTTTTTTCTCACCATTTTGAAAATTCTAGTCTTCTTGTAACGTGTTTAAAGGTATTTATAAAATTTTCAACCAAGTGTTGTTGTTCATATTTCTTTTTATTGGTTTCAATAATCCAGGGCAAAACATAATAGCAAATAATGTCATAAATAGCCAGCATGGTTTATTTTTTTCCCCAAAGGGACATGGTTATATCCCAAAGGTCCAATGCACTCAGTAAGACTGGATGGGAGACAAAAGAGAGAATAGGAATTTCAGCAGAATATATGTATGAGGGAGAGAGAAATAGAACAGTTTATAGCATATAGTGTAATTTATGCTGCATTTGTTGTTGAAATACATCATTTGCCACTTTTTCTGTACCAAATCCAGGTTGGCAGAATTCTTCCACCTTTTTATGCAGTGACCAGTGTGAAATTCTTAGAGTAAAAAAGAAGAAAGGTTATGGGGGACAATAATAATTGATAATATTTTGCAAAAATGAGATAATACATTGGGGTTTTTACAGGCTGCACATAAAGCATGTCAAAAATACCATTTCTGGGGGAAAAAATTAGCAACAGATGAATCTTGTATTATTTTTATTTTTAAAAAGGGTTTTGTTAATTAGATTTTTACATAACTTGGTGTTAAACCATTTTTAATGGCTTACATAGAATAATGTCAGGAAAAGATGGTAAAATGGGAAAGATCCTCCACTGATGATTGTGAATTAAAATATTGTATTAATGTAGTTTTTGGGACAGGTAGGGCGTTGTTGGTTTGTTTCAAACAAAGTAGTTTAGATCAGATTTGCTACTGTAAATGGTGTGACTTCTATAAGAGAATATGGACATTAAGGGCAGCGTTCACTGAAATGCAGGCTTTGAAGGAAGGGTTTGAGTGTCATTGGTTCTGATTGCTCCTGTTATTTTTTATTAATGAAATTTCACCAGCTGGCACTGAATACAACTTTCCCATAGCTTGAGCAGGTTCATCCAAGTTCATTTGCTGCCTCTGAAACATTTCAGGGTACTGCTCTGTTTAGATTCCCCTCGATTTTATAGCTCAGAAGAACACAATTCTGTTGAGAGAAACCGGTTGATGGCTGTAAGGGAGACAGAAGCACGTCTGCCCAGAAACTTGTCCAAAACTTCTCTCACCTATTCCATCCACGAACACAAATTTGAAATTCCTCTAGCTCTCCCAGCGGGACGCCTGGGAGCTGTATGTACAGCTCTATGAAATAGCCACTCGCTCCGGTGTTCTTCTTTTCACCTTTCATTTCTTATTTTCTGCTTCTTAAATCACACTATCACAGGCCAGTCCTCGGGCTTTTCCTGTGAGTTTTCCATTCCATTTCAGGAGCCAAGTTAGTTGCTATAAATTGTGGGCGGAAAATGTGAGAAGATTGGATACAGGCCTGTGTTGCTGTGCATGGGATTTGCTGTGTCGCTCAGCAGAGACTGGATACGGTACAATTATTTACTCTTCCCTAGGAGAACTAGGTTGTTATATCTACGTTCATCTTCAGTAAATTTGCAGCTGCTGGGAAAGATCCTTACCCAGAGTTGGGCTCACTCCTCACAATAACATGGATTAGCCATGAAATTTGTCTCCAGAGGTGTCCAAGGAATGCCTGGGTGTGGCGCTGGGCTGGGTGACAAGGTGGGGATTGGGCACAGGCTGGACTCAATGCTCTTGGAGGTCTTTTCCAACCTCATTATCCTGTGATCGCCAGATCCAGGGATTTGGGTTGTGCCCGTGTCTCTTCTCTTCTGCTCTGATACCAAAGATAAGAGAGAGAATCTTACTGAGCTAAATCACTGAAAGCTTATTTAATGGTAAATTCTCTTGAATTAAAAATACTTCCTGATACTGAACTCATAATCCTCAAATCATGTACGGTAATTAACTTATTTAGTTCTCTCTACTTCTCCCTGGTGATGAGTGAAGATTTCTCTGACAAGGGACTTCTGATCCAGGTAGGTTGCTTGAAATTCAGAGCAGCACCTGTATCAACAATGGTGAACTTTGGTGCTGTCACCATAAACAAAGGAACTTGTCCTATTCTTCCCTAAAATAGAGCAGATGCAATTGAGAACAAACATCTGGAAATGTTTTCAAACAATGAGGACAGACATTGCTTATTCATGTTCCTCACGGCCAAATTTTTAAGTTTTTCTTCTCTTCTTTGGTAAAGAAGAACTGATCTTTAGATTTGGGAGGTAGGCCTTCCACGAAAGGGCAAGGAATTAATGGATGGAGGAAAACACCCTCTGTTCTCTCCGTCTGCCCTAACTGAAATAGGCTTGTTGGCAGTTTCAGTCAAACTGTACCTCTGTGGCCACATCTGTTCCGTGAAAGAAAGAGGAGTTCAGCCATTGCACTCGGTCATGTTTCATTAACAGAGAAGTCCAAACTTTGTTTACACAGAAATCTGTATTAATTATATTGGATTTATATTGGATTGAGTGTAAGAATTTTTATGTAACTCACAGAAGGACTGAATTGAGTCTTAAATTCAAGCTCAGAGAAAAAAAAAAAAAAACAAAGCATGAGTTTATGCTATAATTAAGGTCATAATAAAACCCAGGCACATTGTTCTGGTATGCACTGGAAGCTGTTTTCTTTGAAATCAAATTAATTGTCCCGAGCTATCCCTGTTATGTGATTGTTTGATAAGTCGGTTTGTTTTGTTTACCACTCTGAAGGTAATTAAAAGATAATCACTGTGTCACAAACACAGGCACCCAATCCAGCCAAGCAAGAAGCAGAAGAAGACACTGAATGACATCTTTACACTTTTGTATCAGCAACTTCCAGAGTCCTGCCCTCACCCCAAAATTATTATGAAACTCTTAAGTTGTTTTGGTCTCCTTTTAATGAAAGGGGATGGGGTGTCTGGTGCAGAAACCAGAGCATTTCCAGAGCTCTGCAGCTCTGAGCTCCTGTGCTCAGGTGAGACCCCACCTGCAGAGCTGCCCCAGCCCTGGGCCCAGCACAGGAAGGAGCTGGAGCTGCTGGAGAGAGCCCAGAGGAGGCTCCAGGATGAGCAGAGGGATGGAGCAGCTCTGCTGGGAGGAAAGGCTGCGAGAGCTGGGATTGTTGAGCCTGGAGAGGAGAAGCTTTGGGCTGAGCTCATTGTGGCCTTGCAGGGCCTGAAGGAGCTGCAGGAAAGATGGAGAGAGACAATTGCCAAGGGCTGCAGGGACAGGACACAGGGAATGGCTTCCCAGTGCCAGAGGGCAGGGCTGGATGGGATCTTGGGAAGGAATTGTTCCCTGGGAGGGTGGGGAGGCCCTGGCCCAGGGTGCCCAGAGAAGCTGTGGCTGCCCCTGGATCCCTGGCAGTGTCCAAGGCCAGGTTGGACACTGGGGCTTGGAGCAGCCTGGGACAGTGCAAGGTGTCCCTGCCCATGGCAGGGGTGGCACTGGATGGGCTTTAAGCTCCCTGCCAACCCAAACCATTGTGCATTTGTCTCATTTAGGTGCCATAGTGCAGCTGAAATATTTTGAAGTTAAAGAATCAGCTGTACACGTCAGAACACTGACACTGGAAAGCGCTAATGAAGTTCAATGGACAGGACTAAAAAAGAAACAAAAATAGAGCCAAATAATTCTCTGTCTTTTCCATCCCACAGGTAGGCTGAGTTCAAGTTTTCCTTTTTGGGAAGTATTTCACAACTCCATGGTGTACAGCAGATAACTGAATCCAACAGGTCCTTGCAGCTGACAGCGGTGAGGCAGCTAAAGCTCTCTGTGTGTCCACACAGGCTCATTTTTCTGGTGGCATTCTGCCCAATTCCCCTATTACATCATTATTTAATCCACTCTGCTCTCTTTCACTGTAATTCAGGCTATAAAATCTTTTGGGAATGGGCACTCGTTTGAGCTGTCCACTAAAACTCCTTTACAGGTGACTGAAATATAAACACCAGTAGACCCAGATTGTTCTTACAGGCCAAGCTTAATATGGTGATCTGAAAGAAACAGTGGAATTACTGTATAAAATACAGCTACATAAGGCAGTAATAGCTATATACTGTAGGGAATTATCCTAAATGGACTGGGAAATTGTAGGTGAATATCTTTTTCCTTTTATATGAAGGGTGCTGTCTCTGAGAGTGTTAAGGAGCAAAAGATGAATCATGGAGCTTTGGGTAAAGTGGGAAATAGGAATGTTGCTGGTATTAGAAATTACTAATTCCACTCCAGCCTGGAATGATCATTCATTCAACATTGTTAAACACCAACATTTTTAGGGATAAATAGTAAATCTTTCAGAAGGAGCTCTTTAAATGTATCAGAAGGTTGGGAGGCAACAAAGCATCAGCAGGTGCCTGAATTTCCCTGTTGAAATGATTTTATTGAATTTATTCCTATAGTAATATTGATAGTGCAGCATCCCAGCTATCTTTGCGTGCTTGCAAATATGCAGGGGATGACAAAGCTTATTATGCTTGCTCACTTGAAAAATACGATATGCTTTAACTTAACTCTCAATAGTTAAGATTTAATGAAGGAGCTACATCCCTTTTTCCCTCCTGGACCACCGTTTGTGTTACTGATGTCCCCCGCTCTGTGCATTCTTTCTGGTCCTGTATCTCATTAAACAGAGAGAGAGAAAATCTCACGGGATTTTAAAACATATTTGAAATACTTTAAAAACTTTCTGCTGTCCATGTAGCTCTCTTATGCCAGTTCATGGTCAATGCAAAATGAACTCCCCAAACCCAAACTCTCCCAAATGGTGAGACAGTCCATTACTCACCCCCTCAGTAGAATATTCCAAATCTTTATTAATAATTTTTTTCCCTTGGCTAATGGCCAAGTAACTCACCAAGACATTTTAGAGAAATTAGAAGCTCTGTTTTCCAGTGAGCTCTGTGCATTTCGACCCCACGACATCCACAAGAGCACCAGGGCTGAATGTCAGTGCTCTTTCTGTTCCATGTGAGAAGAATGCTGGTACAGGGATAATGTTCTCCCTGGAAATATTTAATCCAGGATATGATCATTCCTGTCTAGTTTATTCCCAAAGAGATCCTTCAGCACAGAGAATCACCCCAGTGCAACTTTTCTAAAATGAATTAAAACACACATCTGAAACCCTCCTGCCAGGTTCAAGGTGCTCTTGTTCTTGCTCCACTGACCAATCCCATTAAATCGAAGATAAAATCTTTGACCCTGGATCTGACATTCCTGGTTTCTGATTGCAGAACTGCAGGTCCCCAAGTGGGAGCCAAGAGCCAGGGCTGTTATGCCATGGAGTGTTACCCCCACTCCAGCTGGGATCACCAGCCAGGCTGGGGAGCTGGGGGAGCTACAAAAGTCACAAGAAACTCTTTGATTTCATTGGAAATATCACAGTTCTGGCTGAGCTGCTTTGCTAATTAGTGGTCCATAGCTTTGTTGTTCTGGCAGGTTCACAAGGTGCCAGCACTGGAGGATTCACTCTAGGAAAGACCTTCACTGGATAAATTGAATTTGAAAACAGACTATTATGGCTAAATAATGGGTAAATATTTGCTCCTACTTACTCAAATGTATTGATGTGTAATCTGGGCTTAATTCATTCATGTAGGAAAATTGATAAATGGCTTTTTAGCTCCCTTTGCATACCTGTGACTTTGAGAGTATAAAATTTTGTCCTTTATGAACTCTAGATACAGATTAATGTAATAATTTTTCATGTGATTTCAATGGAACTAAGATTTATACCCCAGCAACTTTACACCATTGCAATATTTAATTAAACAGAACCATTGTGGAGGTACATGCATTGTCTGTAAAAGATGAACATAAACTAATTCCAGACCTATGGCTTAATGGATGCATTTTCATGTAGGAGGAAGACATAAAACAACCCCAGCTTTGCCCAAAATGCATTATATACTGCTTGAGTCTTAGAAGGTGCTTGACCCAGCCTCCTATGGCAAAAAGGATTAAATTCTTGTGTATTTTTTTTGTACTTGCATGGTAACATGAAGGAGAACTCTTTCCAAAGGCTGCAGCTACCCAGCATTTCCTGGCCCTGAACCTAACTTTGAATGCAGCCCACAGAGTGCCCCAAGACAGACTCTTATAAACAATATTTGCAGAAGGAACAGCAGCGTGGAGCACCATGCACCTGGGCAGTGCTGAAGGCAGGGAAAGGGGCTACAGCTCTTTTAGTCTCCCCAGAAAATGAGCAAACTCCTGTTTGTATCTTCTGCCTCAAAAGCAGCGTGGGCAGCAGGGGAGGGAGGGGATCCCATCCCTCTACTCTGCTCTGGTGAGACCTGGATTGCTGCATCCAGTTCTGGTGCCTCGGCACAGGAAGGACATGGAGCTGTTGGAGCAGGTCCAGGGGAGGCCACGGAGGTGCTGAGGGGCCTGGAGCAGCTCCCCTGTGGAGCCAGGCTGGGAGAGCTGGGGCTGCTCAGCCTGGAGAGGAGAAGGTTGTGTGGAGACCTCACAGCTCCTTCCAGGGGCTGCAGGGAAACAGAGAGGGACAATTCCTCAGGAACTGCAGGGACAGGACACAGGGAATGGCTTCCCAGTGCCAGAGGGCAGGGCTGGATGGGATCTTGGGAAGGAATTGTTCCCTGGGAGGCTGGGGAGGCCCTGGCCCAGGGTGCCCAGAGAAGCTGTGGCTGCCCCTGGATCCCTGGCAGTGTCCGAGGCCAGGTTGGACACTGGGGCTTGGAGCAGCCTGGGACAGTGCAAGGTGTCCCTGCCCATGGCAGGGGTGGCACTGGATGAGTTTTAAGGTCCCTTCCAACAAAAATCATTCTGGGATTCTGTGTGAGAGTATTTTTATGGGATTAGACAACACTGTGAGGATGCTGAGAGTGTCCTCTCTTCTTCTCTGTCTTATTCCCCGCTTTTTTCTGCATCTTTTGGCCTTTTCTACTAGAAATAATAGATTCGGTTTTAGGTTCTGAGGTGTTTGTAGATTTTTAAGGCAAGCAAAAAGCCATGACTGTCTTGAGGATATTTGCACTTGCACTTTTGCAGAATTCTCTTCATAGCTGAGTACCAAGCTAATGACTCTGTGCAGTCTCATCATCCCTCAGACTCATTTATTACAGGTCTTTATTTTCTTTCCTCCTTTTTTCCCCACCTAAGGCTGCAAAGCTTGGTTTTGTTTTTGTTTTTAATTGCAAGAACATTTCTAAAATGCCTTCATATCCCTTTCTGGAGCAGCTGGCCTGCAGCCAGGTGCCATTTTCTGCCTCATGCCTGTTGACCTCAGTAACCAGCTAAAGTTTCTGAGTACAGATAATCTGCCTTTGTCACTCCTGTTCTGTGTGTAGCTTGCAGTCAAGAAAAAAGAAAATTTCCAGGGAGATCTAAACTGAAGGAGCATTACAACCACATATCCATTAATCACTAATATCCATTATTTAATAATATCCTTCTCAGTGCATTGCAAGGTGGGAAAACAGTGCCTTGTGCAGGTGCATTATGGGCAGCAGTGCAAAGCTTGATCATTGTCAGTGCGACAGCACAAAAGAGCAGCACAAAAGAACCATCCTGATTTTGACACCAAATTTGCTCCTGTAAAATTCACCAAGTTCTAAATTCTGGAATTGAATTCAAATCCTTCATATAGACACAGGAACAAACTCTCCTTGCAGCTTGGAAATGACAAAAGGCTAACGATGCAGTAAACAACCTTGATTCTCTCTCTCTGTACAACCTTTTAATGACTGTCATTGCTTTAGCTCTAAGAGGTTGGTGATCTAATTAGGGCAAATTGAATAAGACTGCTTTTATGCTAAAGCGTGAGAAAGTTAATTGAAATCAATCCATGTTCAGTGAAAATGCTGGAGACATCACTGATAATTTAAAGCAATTAAAAGATGTTGTCCTGAAGCAAGGCAGAAACATTAAGTCTGAAAGTCTGTTAAAGAAAACTACCTAAAATATTTAAGTGATATTATTCAGCTAAGATGGACTGGGGATAGCTGAAGCAATTAGAAACCCTGAAGCATAAATTCAGTCGTGTGTAATCTTCTTTGAGCTATTTCAAGCCATTTGCTTCTTGTAAAGGCATGGATATTTTTTTTAATCCCATTTGTGACATTTTGTGAACAATGGTGTGCTACACTTGCAAGCCTCTAGTTCTCATCAATGAGCCATTGTACTTTAAGAAAATTTAAATTAAAATGCGTTTTCCAGGCTCGTTTTAAGTTTTTTGTTCATAGGATGCAAAACATTGCTTTGGTAGATCTGGAGGTTAAAATCCAGTCCCTTGTTTTTTTAACAAATTCCTAAACATGGCAGGGTAAATATGATGGGTTTTCTTTCTGAAATCCCCAAATCCATCATAAAATCATTAAGGTTGGAGAAGACCTCCAGGACCACCAAATCCAGCCTGTGGAACTTGCTGAGGATGAGAATTCAGAGCTGCACAGTTCTCATTTAGAACCTCCTTCTAGGATGAGTAAAAGGCATAAGATAAAGAATAGAATAATAAGAAAGAAATACTATTTGAAATAATATCTGCAAAGCTGATGTTGTTTTTGTCTGCACTGAGGCTCTGGAACAGACCTGACTCTGTTACCTCCCACCCTGGCAGGGTTCGTGCAGTTCATTGAGGAGCTTTAACTGCACTGACACACGCTGGGAATGCTGTACAAACATGAAACGGTATGAAAGATTAATTCCATAAAATACACCATGGCACGGGCTGAGAACAGCTAAAATTAATCTGCCAAATACTAGTCATTATCTTTTATGGTCTGTCACAGCTTGTACTTGCAGATCTGTGGAAATCTTGGTCTTGGAAGTTTCCTCCTTCGCCAGAGTTAAACACGTGGAGGCTTAAAAGTACAGATTAGGAGTCAACAGCACAATGAGAGCTCTCAAAACAAGGATTTGAGATCATTTGAGTGATGACATGGTTGCTCCACTCCTGATTATCCTGCTTCAGCTGTAGCCCTGGCTCCCGAGGGGGTTTGTAGCCCATCCCGTGATCCTGACCATCAACACATTGCAGTCACCCTCCCATGAGGGCCTTGCTCCACACTGGGCTGCCATCCACACCCCAAAGTCTCGTGGAGATTAGGGATGGCCAACACCCGCTGGAGGCCAGGGTGGGTGCTGAAAAGCCGTCCTGCCCCACCACACACCTGGGGGTGATGGAGGAAGAGATGAAGTATAAATCGTAGAGAAAAAGAAGGGAACACAACTTCGGGAAGAGTTTTCAGCCTTACAGAGAAATACAGCCTTGCAATAGATATCAGTTATTTTTATTAATTGTACTATTAATTGTGTTTGTTCCTTGTTTTTATGTGTACAAGTGCTCTACTGCAATAGCAAAGGCTTTCACTTTTGGAGTGAATGCTACTCATGTTAATAGTAGGGGTTATTTGTCTTTTTTCCTTCATCTTCTAGTCCTGTGCAAGGTAAGAATCTCAGGTTGATACAGTTTTTTTGCTTCTTTTCTCCCTTTTAAAAGATTTTTTTAGGAAACAGCATACTGCTGTCCCTACAACAGCAGGAACAAAAACCATTAGACACCGCAAGACTTTAAATCCAGAGCAGAATTTATTACTTTTGTACCAATTGAATGATTTATCTTGTGGTGTTTTGTTTCTAGATTTGTAAATACTTAGACTGTGGAATGCTGAAAGATACTTTTCATTCCTTTGTTTGTCTGTATTCAACTGGAGGTGGAAGAAATAATGTTCTTAGTCAAAAATTGGAAGGAAGGTATTTTAATATCTTTTGTTGATCTTCCATGACCTGTATTACTGCAGAAAACTCTGCCAGCCTTCTGGTCACTCTTTAGGGATCTTAAATGCTGAAGTTTCTGTGTTTTCATTCTCCTTTGTATTATGAAAATTGTGTTATCTCAAAGGACACGTCTGCTATTGGTCTGAGCTCCAGTGCCTACTGGCTCTAATTGGGATTGACATTTTATGTGCAAAAGGTGATGATCAGGGACAAAAAAAAAAAAAAAAAAATTCTGAACAGGGTAGAGAGAACATAGGAGCAAATAAATATTGTCTGCCAAGAAATGTATCGATTTGTTTGGGCTATTCAGGAATTATGAATAATGTCAGGAAATGAGGGAAGCACCTGATATTTGGTGCCGTAGTAACAAAATCTTTCTCCATCTCAAAATATTTCTGTGGAAAAAGTCTAGAAAGGTGAAGAACCGGCTCTGCCCACAAAAATTCTCAGGACTTCTGTGCATATAGCAGCTACAGATCTTTAAAACTCCTGCGTTATTAAATGTGCACCTTCTGGTAGCTCCAGAAATAAACAAATTTTTTGTTCTCTTTTTGTTCTTTTAGACCTAAACTGCACATGGAAACTTAAGCTAAAGTAGCATTTTGCAGGAGGCTTAGTTCAACAAAATGTCCTTTCTAAATTTTGAAGAGCAGTCAGTTCAGTCTCTGTTTGGCTGAACTGGTTTTCCCCCGTCGCTTCCTCTTAGCTCTGGAGATCACCTCGAACAAGTTGAGCTTTTATGCACCTTCATATTGCACTACAAACTCGCTGTGAAGATGCCATGCCTTATTTCCTCTGCAAGATGTTTAATCAAAAATGACCCACAATTTCAAGCATGAATGCCCAACATCTCATTATTAACCACTACCTGGGACTCTTTAGAGTGCTCTAACCTCAGCTGGGATGTGGTGACAGGATTCAGGAGACCACTGGTGTTTTACAGTTTAGGTCATCTTTTAAGTCTCCTTGCTGTTCAGTAGGGAAGAGCATGGGGACAGTTATCCTTGTAGATTTTTGTATCAGCAGTGAAATTGTTGATCTGTGTGACCTTGGTCTAATTTGAGACCTCAAGAAATCAAGTGAGAGCGAGCCCAAAGAATGGGCTCTTGAGTTAATTTGCTTTCCCTGCTCCTTGGCTTCTCAAGGGTTTCCCTACAAGGACGTTTTCCAGTGAGTTCATGAATTTTTCAGACACCTTTCATCACTGACCTTTCGCTTCAATTTGAAGAGAATGGCAAGGTCTGGGCAAAATGACATTGTTACCATTGCCTTTTAATTTGTCTGGTGTCAACCAAACACAAGTACCCAGGCTTCGTAATCATGTTGATCCAGCAAGCCTCACTGGTCTGGGCAGAACATTTCTCTCCATTTTAATCTTTACAAATGTGGTGTTGCTTGGTGAAATAAAGCTTGATAAAGGGTCAGGAAAAAATGATGACTAGAGCTGAAAGTGCCTTTTTTCCTATAGCTCAGTTGCCTCAAAGTCACTCAGGGATTGTTTGTTTTCCTTTTTTGAAAGAATAAGATTTGAGAGTTTTTTT